>PGFW01019299.1:9024-22573 GCA_003123925.1 Haematobia irritans | reverse complement strand
TATTTTCCAAAAATTTTAAAACAAAAGCAATTAGCCAAAACCTACGAAACAAAGAAGGACCCAAAGAGTTATTCCTATAAGCCTCTTATACATAATATTTGGGAAATTATTTTGAAAAAATCATTCATAGACGATTAAGATGATATTCGCAACCAATCATAAATTAATGTGCAAATCGAGCAATTTGGATTTTAAAGAAGGGGTCACGTTTCGAATACCACCAAGTAAACGGCATTAAAAAACATCTATAGTTTCAAATCAAACGTAAAAGGCTGAATCAACTGTTGCTTATTCATACTTCGATAACATTTATGATAAGCGCTCTTCGACAGTCGTGTGCTGGCAATTAATGGAACTTGTTTTAATTAAATATTAAATAAAAATCTGGAGTACCGTAAGCAACAATTTACTTTTTATGATGTCGCTACTATAATATTCGCAATTTTTCTTTGAACATCAGGATAATCATTTGTTCTGCAATTACGGGTTAATAACACACCTTGTACAACGTCAGAAATTTTAGATAAATATATCACTCTGGGTGATACCTCAAGGGATCCATTTACTGCTAAAACCTAACTTTTTTATGTTTACTTCTAGTTTACACATTCTAGATATTTTCTGCTCCGATATTTCCTTACACAGCTACTCACTACTATTGCAGATGACACAGCGCTAGATAACTTAGTCACAGACTAAAACTCACAATAAGCCCTGCTTAAGAAGATGGTTGAAATAGGTTCTCAATGGCGTGTAGCCAAATTTTTCTAAATAATCGATTAGTAGGAAAATGCAAAAGTTAAACCTATTTAATAACTAAGAGCAAGTCATATTTTATCTCGCTGTAATCAATAATCTGCTCCAAAAACGGAGAGAAACCAAACACCAGACATTTTTTTATATATTATTCGTTCAAAAGGAAATGAGACAGTTCAATTTTCGGCAAAATTTATGTGAAATTATCTTGCGGCGTTACCATAGATATAATACAACATTACATTTAGCAACATATTAGTACAGGAAAAACTTGCGCAAAAAAACAATCTAGGATTTTTAAGATGTTGTGGGCCTTAATAAATAAAAACTCAAAACGTTTAATATTAAGACACCAAAAAAAAATTGCCTTTCTATATTACAAGTATAATTAGGGAACCATCTCTTACATACCGTATATGTTCCACCCATCTTAGGGTATAATAGCGCTAAAAACGAGAAAGACTAAAATTAATAAGCTTCACAGTCATCCAGAACAAATGTCTTTAAGTCATAATACACAACAAAGCACTGGAGAATACTCCACGATGCTCTACATATGGAAACTGCGCTATTGACGTTACATTATTTATTAAGAGGATATACTGATAACTACTTCTGTCTAAAATTTAAAATATCTTTTCATTTTATCCAAATTTGATAAAGAGTGTCTCTATGAATCTTAAAGACCTCAAAATCAATAGTATTTTTTAAAATTCATTAGCAAATTAGAAAAGCGTACGTATGGGTAATTACTATTAATTAGTAAATCAACCACAATACGTGCATTTTTCACTTGATATCTTGACATTGTATAACTTTAAAATCAAATAAAAGGTTTTCCCTAATTTTTCCTTTACGAACATTACCAGTCCAATAAAACAGAAACTAAATTTATTTAAAGTCTCACCGCGTAATATATTTAGTAAAATTCTCGTAACCCTGTTAAATATTGCTGAACAAATGGGTAAATAACATGATGAATATATCGATAAATAAAAAAAAATAAAAAAAAGGAAAAACATTATATCATGGGAGCCTACTAATCTAAATCTGAACCGATCAACAAATTTGCACGCATAGGCATACAATGCCTAATTTCTACTCGTGGGCAAATCTTCAATCTAAATCACGATAGATTAGCATAAAAATTTCGGCCTTTTCTGATAGTTATCATGAGTGTAAATCGGCTGACGAAACTAATTATTTATGGGAAGCTATATCTTAACATTCATTTGAACCACGATTCACAAAATAAAAATGTAGCACTCAAATTGACTTACACCTAAAGAATTTTTCTTTCGTTAAAAATAAGAAACGAAAAAATTTACATTTTATAACATTACGAAATTTTGTCATTGTTTACAACAAAGAAACTTTTCATTTAATAAGTACGAAATATTTCGTTGACTTTTACGTAAAGAAAAAATCTCCAAAATATTGTTCGATAAAAGTTTGTGATTAGATGTAACAAAATAATTGTACTTTTTTTATTTAAGAATCATTTCTTACCTTATTTATTTATGGGAAAAAATTTCTTTCGATTACTTTTTTTGAGTCAAAACTTCTCAACCTTTTCTTCTTTTTTGGATCAATGATAGTTTCGTTTACTTTATGAAAAATTTTCGTAGTTTTTTTCTGAAAAAAAATGTTCGAATTCTCTTTTTTTAGAATAAAACAATTATAATTATTAGTTCCGAAGTGCATTATTTGTGGTTTTTTCTAAAGGTGTAGTGAGAGACAACTTTATGGTTGAAAAATGACATCACTACCTTACTTCTAGAGGTTTCTATTGAAAATAATATTTTTTTAACGTTCTTCTTTAATATGCTTCAGACATTATTATATCATTTGAGTCCACACAATTTTATCAACCCAAACTTTTTGCTAGAATTTAGCATTGAGGACTCTTGCATTAAAATCTTATATATTAGGAATATAAGAAAAGATACAACTCAGACCACATGTATAAAGGACAAAATTTAATGGTCCGACGACAAGGAAAATATTTTTTTTAACAATCTTCTCATACGTAAAATTCTTCGTATATTTCAAAGAAGAACTTTAGGATACGTAAACTTATTTAGTGAAGATTTAACGCACGAAATGAGTTTATGACGTAAAATATTCTCGTAATATAACTTCTTTTAAAATCGATTAGAAATATGAAGTAAAGTTTTTCGTTAAAAGCTTATAACGAAACATTGTTACGAAGAAGACAGTATGAATGTAGAATGTTTACTGGTTATAAGAATTTACGTTATATTCGGCTAAAATGTTTTTCTCTCGTAAAAGTGTTTTTACGAAATCATGACATTGAAAATTGTTTGCTGATTTTTTTTAATTGAAGAAATTTTCAAGAAGAATATTAATTGAAGAATTTTAATGCTTCTTATTCGAAGAAAAATCTCCTATAGAAAATTTTTGGTTTTTTTTAGTTAGACAAATTCTTGCTCAGAAATTTTATTTCTATAACTGAAAATTTTGCCTCAAAAATTTAATTCTATTAGCAAAATTTTCCCGTAAAATCTTCTATTTCTATAGAAAGTTTTGTCAAACATTATTGTATTCACATAGAAAATTTGTGCCAGGTATAACAAATATTATTAACGGAAAGAATTTTTTCTTCTGAGTGTACATACCTTACTAATTGTACATCCTAGGTAGCAAAAAATTTTCAAACCAAAATTAGAAGGGTAAAAACGCTAGACTTCTGGCGACCAATGATTAAGAATCCCGCATAATCCACGGGCGAAAAAGGAATGATATATGGTGAGCGCTTATATTTCTAATTCTGAAAACCGTATCATCTTCAAAATCATTAGGGTTGCTATCTGATTGAAAACCATCTAATACCAGTGTGACCAAATTTGTTTGATATGTTCGATTTAGACAGAAAACTAGCGAGCTAGGAACTATTGATACAAAAAATATGTGTTCAACGGACTCAGACGGACATGGCTCTCTTAATACGACTATCAGAGCCCATCACTAGAGGCATTATCTGCAAATGACCACCATGTTTTGTCACTTCGTCTCCTTCCTGTGGTGTTGCAAACATATGCACTAACTTCTTATTACCCTGTTCCACGAGTGTTGCGCAAGACGTATAAAGAAAATATTTCACAAAAATAATTTTTAAAAATTTAATTTTCTGATTTCAATCAAATGTTTATTAAAATTATTATACAAAAATTCAAATTCGAACATAATCAATATGTAATTCAGAAGTTATAATTATTTTTTTTAATTTAAGTTTTTATTATTCTTTTTATAATGTTATATCTTAATTATGAGTGTTTTTTACTTGATACTACCATTTCTGTGATGAGGAAAGTTCAATTAAAAACATTAGATCTGAGATCAATAAGTTTCTTGATTGAACCTCAGAATTTTTTGTGTGAGCTACAATTAGCATTTTTATGTGATCAAATTCTATTTTCACTCCTGCGATAGAGTAATCAGATTTAGCGGGGAATTTGATAAATAATTTCTTATCAGAGATAAAAAAGCGGGGACTTAATCCGCAACCTGCCCAAGCTGACAAGAGTGCTCACCACATATGATATCTTAGAGTAAGCGAGCTACAAAAATTAAGCTGAATTTCAATCTCGAAATTAATTGAGTCCAATTAATTTTTAATTGAAATTTTTCCTTTATATTCACAGATATCATAATAGAAATAATACTTTCTAGTATCAATAAAAAATTAATTAAATTACATTAAAAAGAATTAATATAAATTAAATTTAAAAAAATTAATTGGATGGGGGGTACTATTAATTTGTTCTCGGATTTTGTATTTTTTTTGTTTTCTTTTCTTCAATTTTACCCAAAAATGTGTAAATTTTATTTTCTTTGTAATCAAATTTTAAATTTTTTTAATGAATATATTGTAATAAATTTTTTTACGCCTCTTTCCGACCAACAAACCTTTGTATGGGTAACAGTCTAGGTCAATATATAGTAAGGCTAGGCAAAAGTTATTGTTTTTTGGCAACACCGCAGTATAAGGTGCAAGAAAATCGATTGATAGCACATTGGTGTTCTTTTTTTGCCATGAAATTCATTATGACTCTACAGGAAATTAGGAGTCACTGATCGATTTTATGATGCCATTGTCCGCGATCTGACCAAGTTATATCATCATTTTTGTTATCAAAGTGCTAGCTCGCAGTTTATTAGTTCTATATCTGTCACACTATATCAGAATTTTTTTGGCACGAAGTGATTGTTGTTATATGACTCTTTGCACGAATCACACACCACTATTATTTATGGTTCTAAATTCAGAGTGATCGTTAGCTTAGCTTTACAAAATTTAGATATAGCTATCCCTATTATTCTTTCTCGCCCGATCGGACTATATACCCATACACCAAACTTAAGCTTTAGAAGTTTATTTAATCCCATTCCATCGGTATCTGGAGATAAATTGTATAATTTATGGTACTAGGAGTGACAATTAGTTATGTACAGCCGAAAAAAATTCTCTTCTCTAATTTTACGCAGAATTTTTCCCTATTAAAACTCATCTTCCTGAATTCCTTCATTTAAAATAACGACATTTTCATTCGATTTTCGTAATGTGTTTCGCAAAAATAGAACAATTTTTTATCGAAATATTTTTTTACGAAATCTTCTAATATTCACAAAACATTTCTACAGTAAACTTTTTTTCGTACAAAGTGTAAATTTATAAATCTCTGAAATACTTCTCTTCAAATATATTATATATGAATTTTTTATGTATAAGAAGTTTTCACCGAATATTTTTACGAAAATTCTTATGCTAGAAATGTTTTTGTTTAAATATCACAATTCATTTTCATATATAATTAGTTACGTAAGAACATTTCTTTTTCTGACTAAAGATATTAACGAAAGAAAAAGGTTTCATTTAATTGTTTGTAAAATTGCCTCTTGTCTGCGCAAGGCCAATTTTTAAAATGGTTTCTTTTTTTAATGTGCTTGTGATGTTTTCTTTTCATTATACTTCTATAATTTTATTATTTGTAAAGTCTATTGTACTTCTATGTTTGCGAACATGTGATTTATTAGCGTTTCCGGCTTAGTAATTGTAAATAAAAAAGAGTGAAGCAACCAAAACTATAAAAATTATTTTCAAAACTTAAATGATGTAACGAGTAGACTGATTTGTCCATTGTTTTCACATCGTTGCAACATAACAACCACAAATATTGCACTTTTCGTACTATTCTCTGATATAATTTTTTTTTTACTCTAAAAAGTCGAAACATTTTTTACAGAGAAAATGAGAGTCCTACGAAAATTTTTCATAAAGAAGTACGAAACATTTGATTAAAAGACACGAAAATTGTCCATTCATAAAAAATGTAGATTTATAGATTTTTCATTTAAATAAGTACTCGAAGGTATTCTTCTCATTAATAAAGAAAGTACAAAAAATTAGTTTTTACTTACAAAACTAAATTTCGAAAATTTTGGAAGAAACTTATCTTCGTAAAAAATGGTTATCGTAAATAGTTTTTACTTACTTAGAATAGAAAATTATCTTATGGTTTGTGCTATAAACAATGCACAAAATTTTCGTAAAATTTTTAACGAAATTTTTTCGTTCTCTTTTTACGTATAGAAAATTCTTTCGTCCTATGAGAAAAATTTGTAGTCAATGTTGCCAAATTCTTATTGAAATCGTGTTCAATTCTAGATATAAGCTCCCATTATTAGCTTTCTCGCCCGATTACCCCCCCCCCCCAAAGCTTTCAATAAACTACAGAGGCCCAATTTTTTGCTTCGATTTA
Organism: Haematobia irritans; assembly: GCA_003123925.1. Lineage (NCBI taxonomy): Eukaryota > Metazoa > Arthropoda > Insecta > Diptera > Muscidae > Haematobia > Haematobia irritans. The sequence goes on along the minus strand of PGFW01019299.1, from coordinate 16,034 downwards.
GTTGAAATTTTTGCACAGGTGTCAGCAAAATTTGTAGAATTTAGCAATTTTCTGTATGACCTATTTTGCATGCAAAATACCCATATATATAAGGATTTGAAATATTCGGTTTTCAGTATTTTAGATTATAGCTGCCCTATCATTTTATGTTTTTTCCTTTTTTTATTTTTTTTTTTTTTTATTCTATATCATATTCATCTTTTATTCACATTTTGTTCAGCGAATATACTTCAGGGTTCGATAAGCATATATTAATTTAATTATATTTACAGCGCAGAGGAGACTTTAATAGGTAAAGGTTAATTAGGTTTTTATGCTTTTTTATTGTGATTTGTAATGTCCGGTTAAAGGCAAAAAAAAAGTTATTGCGTAAATATTACACCTTTATTTTGTAATTTATTGTTTAAAAAGTATTTAAGATTTCAAATTTATATATAAGTGAAAAAATGCCACGGTATTGTGTTGATTTACTAATTAATAGTAATTACCCGATACTACCTTTTCTATTTGCTGAATGAAATTATTTTGAGTTTAAGCTTCTAGACTATCCTCTCGTTATCAATGAAGATAAGAAGTTATGATTTAATATTTAGGACAGCATAAGTATAATTCAAGATATTAATTCTCTTTAATAAATCTAATTAATGTAACCTAGTTCAAAGCCAGATTTCCATATGATAGCAGCAATTATTCGGTCCTTGGAGTATCTCCAGTGTGTTTTCGTTTTTCTCAAAATTTTATTTCTATAAAGTGTATTTTATCTATAAAGACGATTTTGTTTTGCTCTGGAGGGACTTTGAAGCTTTTAATAGTATGTAGCTATTATCAGGCTAGTATACCAGGATTGGGACATCACGTATTGTAAGAGAATGGTTCTTATACATTAACTTTTGAATAATATAGATTTTTTGAGTTCTTGAATAATTTAAATGTTATTTGGTATTTTTTGTATTTATTGTCCAAGAAAGCTCCCTACAAGCATCTTATGTTCTATCCATTAGTTTTGTCTGCCGCCAAGTTTCGTCTATATGTTGCTATTATAATTGTAAGTTTTTTTTATCTATAGGAGGTATAACTCGGTCTCAATATTTGCACATAATTTGCTTCTAGGAACACTGTCTCATTATCCATAAAACTAATGTCGGATTTCGTTTGATTCTCTTTTATTGCTAGACAAATGTTGTAGAGAATATTCATAAATACGAAAAAATATTATTTGTTGTGTTTTAAGAATTAGTGTCTACGTTGATTTTGATTTTCCAATGAGAGAATAAAAAAATTTTGCTAATCATGCCGTTGAGACGCTCTTTTCCATTCTTTTCTCAATAAGCAGGGCTTATTTTATGGGAGTTTTACTGCCTTAGTTTATCTAGTCGCATTTCTATGCAGTCATCTGGACATAGGTTTTAGGCATTGTTGGTGTAATGGTAATTCGGGCTTAAAAATAGCAGAAAAGATATCTTGCATTTGTGTTTAAACAAGAGTAAAAGATATATGGTCGGATCAATTTTATAATGGGAATACTTTTTTGAGTAAATTCCCAGATATTATTTATTTCTTCATTTTGACTTGAATAAGTAGAAATGTTTGTCAACATTTATTCTCTAATAGAAAATATATTTCTTATAGAATTTTTTTCTGTGTGTTATTAAACCGATACAATCAAATGTTTCTATTTTCAGATGTAAAATGTGCTATAAGGGACGGACGATAAGTAATTAAGGTACTCCAGAATGTTTAATTAGGTTTATGTACAAACAAGTCCAGTTATGCGCAGAACACCGGCTGACATCGCATTATGGCTTTTTCTTCGAATAATCAGAGCTAATTTTATCAAGACCAACAAGTTTTTGACACGCTTTTTACGTTTATTTTTTAAAACTATTTATATATCACTGCTCTATTTTATCCTGATGTAGTATTACTTAAATGATTGTGGTTGTCAACTTGATAACTGTGACGCCTTCTTAAAATCCAATCAGTTGACTCATCTTGCAATTTATATATCTATCTTATGATAATTGGGGAAAATTATTTCTTTTGCGATATGATCATCATTAATCAAGAGTTTTTCTATTGAATGATTTTTCAAATAATTTCCCAGTATTTTGATAGAGGCTATATAGGCTCAATATAACTCTTCTTTGTCAGTGTCCTTACTTTTTTGGTTTTCGTAGTTTTTAGGAATTTTTACTTGCTTGTTTGTAAATAATTAGTATATTGGACAGAAATTAATGTTTTTAATTATCTTGTTTTCAATATGCATAACTCATTGAATATCTTTAACCAAAAATAATATGTTTTGTATATTCCCCTTTTGCGTGAAGAACTTAAGTATGATTTTTGATTAATAAATAGAGTAAATTACTCATCCTCCAGCACCATGTATAGGAACGATATTTGAGAATATTTGAGTTTGTGTTTTTGACACTTAATTGTTGCAGAACATTCATCAAATTAAGCATGTTCGTTTCCACGTCATTTGGACAAAGACAGTATTCAATAATACCAACACTTCATTCCTATGTTTAAAATCGCCATTCCTGCTTAGTCGAAAAAGTTGTGTAAAAAGTGACCTAATGTTTTCATAAACTTCTAATACAATTATAACAGTTTCGTTGCCTGACCTGAACGCGCTTCCCTCTAGCGAAGTTACGACACAATTTAGATGGTATTTCTACAGAAAATCGTCCCTGCTTAGTATAAAATGCTTTATTATTTTTATATGTCAAAAAGTTACAACTTTCAATATTTCGTTGATATCAATAATTGACGTCTATTCTATTTGTAAAGTCAGAGTCTAAGATTAGTGAGGATAAGAGCTGAAAGAGCGTGGTTACCGGACGAAAATCATCAAAAAATCCACAAATATGATTTTGAGATGTACCGTGAAACAGAAATGTAAGTTTGTTTCGAGGTTGATATGCAGTTCAGTGCCTTAAAGATAATTTCAAAGAAATCGTAGAAAGATTTTGGTCATATCAATTTCATCAATATTTTTTTGGATATGCCGCGTTGGCTCAAAGAAGCTTCTGTTGCCAAATTATGTTGTTCTTCTATATAAAATTATGTCAACATGTTTATCGCATTTCTGCATATAATTTATGTGAGCTCACCATATTGCACAAAAAAAATCGATTTGTGATGATTCTGAAGCCGTGTGTTGTGCAGACTGTTAACTCGTTAATACACCTCCCGAGGTCTCACTCAGAGTCGTATTGATGAGACAATGTATTGAAAACATGTATGCCCTACCACTAATCACTGTAAAAAGAATTTTCTTCGCGTTAAAAAGAACAAATAATATTCGTTAAAAGGTACGAAGTATTTGTCATTGTTACTCAACCAAAGAATAACCTATTGCATAAAATGTAAGTATCGATAAATATATACTACCGATGTCTAAAATAATAGTCACCAAAGAAATTTCGACGGAGAAAGATAATAACACTATTTGTACTTATGAAGAATTCACTATGAAAATATTCTGGCGTTGAATACTCAATAATATTCTGTCTTATGAAAAGTCGTATCTACTGATATTAAAACTTATCGTTACTTCAATATATATTATGGAAGAATCAATTATTGAAAATATAAGTATGAGCGAATATGGCATGTGATTGGCAGGTGTGAAGAATTGAGCACATACTTTTACAATCACAAGTTTTTGAATAATTTTTTATATCCTTCACTTTATATACCGCTTATTTCATCTTCAATTATGAGAAGTAGCATAGACTTGCATAAAAAAATAGAATAAGGAATGCAACTCAAAGCACTCATTATAAAAAGACATATTTTAATGGCCAGGCAACGAAAGTGTTTTACAACGCGTAAATGTATGATTTCTTCGTTATTTCTATTAAGAAAATGTTTTCAGTACTTTTATGAAGAAATTAACGCAGATATGTTCAAAATTTATGTTCTAAAAACTTCTTAACAAAATATTTTCATTGAAATGGTGAAGAAATGTTCTAAAAGTACGAACTTTTTACGAAGAAAAAGTTAATTTTATTATATACTAGAAATCGATTATTTCGTATATTAAAATGTTGTTCGTAAAAATTACGAAAATGAATAAATTTCTTATTTATTCATGAAGTTATTTGTTCTCTTTGTGTTCTTTGATCGCCTTTATTTTGCTTCTTGGTCGATTTTTTTTTCTTATTTTTTTTTTTTCTTTACCCCCTCGCCTCTTTGAATTTTTTTTTTTTTTTTTTATTTTCTCCTCTTATTTATTAAGAACTTTTATTCTTCTTGATTTCTGTCCCTAATTTGTCTTTTTTCTTTATTTCAGTATTTATTCTATCCTTCTTGTAAAACTTTAACAAGAAATCTCGTCCTACCTGGTGATACTCACTCTTCTCTGTATGTTATCCATATCGAGCAGATCGGCTTTATTCTTTTCTTTTTTTTTATTTTATTGCCTTTTCTCTGTAAGTTTCTTTTTGTTCTGTATCTATGCTGTATCTCTTGTTGTCTTATTAATTTCTCTGTTCTCCGAAGCGTTTCTTTTTCTTGTTTTTGTAATATATTGATTTTAAAACTTTCTTTTTGCTGCGCCAACAGTCAATTGGTCTTATTCTATGTGAATCGCGGGTATAGATGCGTCTTTATCGTGACTTTCGGCGTTTGGACACCCTTCGCCTGCTGCCGCTTCTTCTCCCCCACCCATCGTGATCCTCTGCACTCTCGGCGACATCATGCCTCAGGACTCTCCGCCAGTGCGCCTTACGATCTGGGTGTTCCGCGTCGCGAATCGGATCCATCATCCTTCAATTCATTCCGTTCTCATGCCAGCTCACATCTGTCTTCTCTCGATTATTCTTCATACTCTCGAGTGCAAGGTGGAAAGCAACCTCCCCTTATAGCTCCAACAGTGCCACGTCACTTCATGCCTCCGTTATTGGAGCTTTCAACTCATGGCTATATCGCGGCAATAATCCACGTACCCCCCATATGCTACACATGAAATTACCGATCCAAAAGTCATTGGAAGACCGATGGCCAGAAATTCGCCATGGATTTGGGCTTCGAATTGCTTCCCACCCACCGATATTCTCCAGAATCTGGCCCAGCGACTTTTTCCTGTTCCTTAGGACCTCAAGTAGGATGCTCGCGGAAAAAAATTTTGCTGCAATGAAGAGCGTCAACTCGTGTGGATTTCCCTACTACTGCGGTGGATCGAGCCGAACAACTTGTCTGGTGTGCTTCGGCAGCCCATTTGACCGTGACAAAAACGCGAAAGGTCGACGCAGTATACCAAAAATGGTATCAAAATGGTTTAGAAGGTCGTGTATATCGTTGTTATCGCTCTTTGAGGGAACCTATGTGAATAACTAAACCAACTATGGACAAACAATAGTATTCTTCGATGTCTAGACGGCGACTTTATCAGCCAAGCTTGTGATATAATCAAGCGATAACCATATAAATAACACTTCTTTTTGCCGGAATCATGCCTCTCTTCTCTTATAAACATGTGCTTCACAATTTTACACATGTTCCCATTATTTTTTAGCTAAACATTGTGATTCCACACCCCTAGTGCAGTTAGCCGATTTAACATTCTTTGAGTCTATAAAATCTTGGAGAAGTCTATCACAATTTCTCATACCTCCTCGTCCAGAACTCGAGTGGTCTGACGCCCCCTGTCCACGTGATTGTAAATGTATGTATTTGGGTATAATATAGTCGGCCGCGCGCCCGACTTAGACCATTTCCTACTTGTTTAAAAAATCAATTAAGATTTTTATATATTATTTCGGAAACACATTTTCGGGTGTTGAAAACTTTTAATTCTGGTGCTTCGTAAACAATTAAAAAATGAACTGGCCATTGGAATATCACTCTGTCAGCTGTAATTTTTGTTCATAATAAAAAACCTAACAGATGTCATTGTGTAAGATTAATCACACTCCTTAACGGATCTAGACTTTTAAATCATGCTTCTAATCGCATATTATTCTTGGAACCTCTGCATTTGTTTTTGCGTAGCTCAGTGTGATTCCAACATCTTAAAAAAGGCTTTTGTAATTTTTAACATTGAAATAGTATTCATGTCATTAACAGACCAAAAAAACAAGAACAAATATTTTGTTACTATTTTCGTATTTTCATGTATTTCATTTTTACATATTTATTTGCCTCGTCGACCCGCCCCCACACATCCCCTTTGGGAGAAAAACAAGGACAACTATTGTTCATTGAATTGTCAATCAGTTAAAGTCGCGAACTGAATACCATCATGGTGGCAACAGATGTTGTCAGTGTTTTGCTATGGCATTGTGTTGCGTTAGCCAATGTCTGTTGTTTAAACTCTGGAGGTTTCAATCTTTACTGTGTCCTATGCAGGATATAAGGGATGTTCTTTTAGATATGATGGTAAATTTAATTAAATGATTTTTAAAAAATCACTTTAATTAAATTATTGAATAAACATCTACATTTAATCGGGTGAAATTTGCTAAACTGGATTTTATAAAATATGTTACTCGTGGAAATACGGACGCAATTTTGAAACGAAACTACGCCGAAAAAAAGTAAACTGTTTTATAGGAAGAAAGAACTACCTCGCATGAAAATTGAACTCAATTGTACTCCACACTTTTCCACAAAGAGTTGTTAAAACTAGGAAAATGTAATGCCCTGTTGTACTTGTCAACTGCAGTACACTGAAAAAACATTGAACTCTTTTCCATTGCTAAATGAACTAAACTGTAGTAAAATTGACCATGATATAGCCCTTAAGATTTTTTTCTACTTGTCTAGTTTATAATTCTCATAAATTTTAGTTCAGCCATGACATTGTATTTTAGTTCAATTTTACAAAACCAATAGATTTATACACCCCTACCAATTTAAAAAGTCAATATTATGTTGGTTAACTTGATTATTTTTTGGGAAACCTGATAATAAAATATCGTTAAAAGTCTCTTTAAAATGTCAACGACTAAACTATTTTTATATCAATCATTCCAGAGTACAGAGAAATACTATTACAAACA
>PGFW01019298.1:0-14475 GCA_003123925.1 Haematobia irritans | reverse complement strand
AAGAACGTCAATGGTCATAAAAAAAGGACCAACGAAACAAACCAAAATAAGTGATCATCGAAAAATACGCTTTATTGGTTTTTCAAAACTATTCTTCCTTAAAGATCTGCCTTACCCTTTCACAACGACGTTTGAACCAATTGTTGCACGCGCTTTGTCCCTCTGATCTTAGTTATCCTCCAAAAAACCATTGCCATCTCTGAAGAACACACTCAAACCGGTTCTTCAAAAGTTTCGAAAACCCGTGATCTTCTCATTGCAGTTTATACTTACAAGATAAAAAGACAGTCATTCTGTAATCCAAGTCAGGATTATTTTACAGCAGAGTTGATCGTATCATATCGAGGTGTTTTTGACAGTGCTCAAAACATGTAATTGTCTTGAGCCCGACAGTGGGCAGAAGTTCCGTTTGGTCGTTATAAAAGAGTGAGCCGTCTTCGGGCGGTTTGGGTTTCCCTTGATTGTTAATTGAGAATGCACTGTTCTGGGCTTTTCTTCTGGTGGTACGGCATTGCGGACATGTCCAGTTTTCCGGAAAAAAAAACCGGCAACTTTTCGTTGGATATTTGGACCATCTTGAAACATAACCATTACCCGCAGGACTTGTTGTCTACTTTTTTCGGGGCTCATACCGTGTAAAGCCATTTATTCCATCACCCTTTCTCGACTGTCTTTCAGTGACGCTGTTTCCAAGAAATAACACCTCCGAAACAAAAAATTTTTTTGCCAAATTTTCAAATTAGAAATAAAATTAAACAAAAGAAAAAAAAAAAACTCTATAAAAATAAAAATTCCCTTCTTACAAATTTTCGTACTACAGAATAAAACATTGCTATAAAATTAAATTTTGACAAAAATATTTCTATACAAATAAAAGTTTGACCAAAAATGTTCTCATAAGCCATAAAAATTTTGATGCTAAAATTTTTCCTATTCGAAACTCAAATTTTGATAAAATTTGCTTTTAGGAACATAATAAATTTGACCACAACTTTTCCATAAGGAATAAAATTTTGATAAAATTTTCTATGAAGAAATAAATTGACAAAATTTTCTATCACGAAATTAAACAATTTTGACAAAATTTTCATATCAGAATAAAAATTTTGGAAACAAATTTTCTTATAGCAATAAAATAAATTGTTGACCTACCAATATTTTCTGATAGAAATAAAAATTTTGACAAACTTTTCATATAGAAATAAGGAATTTTGACGAAAATTTTTTTACTAGAAAAAAATTTGACAAAATCTTCTATAGAAATAAAAAGTATTTTAAACAAAATCTCTTAGAAATAAAAAAATTTTGACTAAAATGTTTCTATAGAATAAAATTTTACAAAATTTCTCTATAGAATAAAAATTTGAATTTTCAAAAAAATTTTCTATAAGAAATAAAAAGGGTGGGGGGGTGTGACAAAAGTTTCGTATAAGAAACTCAAACATTTTGACAAAATTTTCTATAAACAATAAAATTTTACAAAATTGTTCAGTAAGAAAATAAAATTTGACAAATTTTCATAGGAATCAAAATTTTGACAGAAATTTTCCCATAGAAATACAAATTTTGACTCAAATTTTCTATAGAAATAAATATCTGAAACTTTTTTATAGATAATAAAATTTTGGAACAAAACTTTTTCTATAGAAATAAAATATTTGAATCATGACAAAATTTTAATTCAGAATATAATTTGACAAAATTTTCTATGACAAAGTTAAATGCAAATTTTCTAAGAAAAAAAAATTTTGACCAAAATTTTCTAAGAAATAAATTGCAAATTTTGGTCGAAAAGAATTTTCCAAATTAAGAAACTAAAAAATTTGACAAAATTTCAATAGAAATAAAATTTTGACCAAAAGTCATCCTATAGAAAATAATATTTTGACGAAAATTTTCCTATAGAAATACAACATTTTGGGAAAAAATTTTCTATAGAAAATAGGAATTGTTTGACGAAAAATTTTCTAATATAAATAGAAATTTTGACAAAATGTTCTCATAGAAATAACATTTTTGACAAACAAATTTTTCTTATAAGTAATAGATCTTTGACAAAATTTTCTATATCAAATAAAATTTTGATATCAATTTTCTATAGAATATTAAACATTTTTACAAAAATTTCTATAGGACAACTAAACCATTTTTCGACCAAAAATGTTCTTATAGAAATAAGCATTTGACACAAATTTCCTAAAAAAACAGTGTATTTGACAAAATTTTCTATAAAGAAAATAAAAATTGGCAAAATGTTCCTATTAGAGAAATAACATTTTTTATGAAAAAAAAATTTCGTATAAAAATAAACATTTTGACAAAAATGCTTCTATAGAACATCAAAATTTTGACATAAATTTTTCTATAACAATTAAAATTTTTTACAAGATTTTCAATTAAGAAAAAATTAAAATTTTGACCAACATTGTTTATAGGAATCAAAATATTTGACAAAATTTTCCATAGAAATAAAATGTTTGGAGCTAACATTTCTTATAGAAATTAAAACTATTGACAAAACTTTTCTATAGGAAATAAAATTTTTGAAAACTTTTTCTATAAGAAATAAAAAATTTTGACAATATTTTCTATAGAATTAAATTTGAAAAGAAATTACTATAGAAATAAAATTTTTGACAAAATTTCTTCTAAAATAGAAACAAAAATCGTTAAAAAAAAAAATGACCAAAAATGTTTCTAGTAGGAAAAAAATGTTGACACAACATTTTTATAAAAAATTAAAATTTTGACACAATAAAATTTCTATAGAAATAAATTTTGTAAATGAATTTATCTATTCAGAAAACTAAAATTTTGTCAACATTTCTATAGCTAGAAATTAAAATTTTGACCAAAATTTTCTATAGAAAATAAAAATTTGACCACAAATTTTCTATTAAAATAAAAATTTTTGAAAAAATTTTCTAGTTAGAAAATAAAATTCTACAACAATTTTCAAATAGAAATAAATTTTTGACAAAATTTTCTATTAAGAAAATAAAATATTTGACAAAAGTTTCATATAGAAATTAAAAATTTTGAACCAAAACTATTCTATAGAAATAATTTTTTTCATTCGTTTTTGGTTTTGTTATGTTGGGGAACAGGTTTTTGTAACCTTTAAATCATTGTTGATTGTTTTTATTGAATTCTCAGCTTAGAACCATTACATTGACTAAGCTAAAAGTGTCTCAGCTTAACCAAAACAGACGGAATACAGAATCGTTTCCACAACTTTTAATTTTGGGCAACAGCCTATTGGATCTGCAAGATGGTTGGATGACGCAACGTTCGGGAATTTACCACCATTCCCTCATCCAGCTCCTCTACTTGCAGCAAAAACTATCAGCACAATTATCAGAACTTTAAAACTCAGGGTCAAGGTTTCATTTAAAGCCAAACAATACACCACACGTGAACCTTTCCGAAAAAAAATGGCTTTACATTTGCATAGCGGACTTATCTTGACAAAAATTTTTGACAAAAATTTCTATAGAAATTACAATTTTATTTATAGGAAACAACATTTTGACGAAAACTTTTTTTATTAGATTAGAAATGAAAATTTCTGACAAAAATTTTTCTATAGAAGTAAAAAATCTTTAACAAAATTTTCTTTTATAGAACTAAACATTGTTTCAATTAGAAATAAAATTTTGGTAACAAATCCTGTCTATAGAAAAATAAAAAATTGACATATTTTTATCTATAAAAAATAGCCAATTTGAGCAAAAATTTTCTATAAAAAAATAGAATTTGACACAAATTTTCTATAGACAATTTCGTAATAATTTTGACAAAATTTTCTATAGGAAATAAAAATTTTGACAAAATTTTTGCTTATAGAAATTAAAATTTTGACCAAATTTTCTATTGTGGTGGTTTGTACTCAATTTATATTTTTTTGTTTTGATTCTCAGGCCTTAAAACCGTTGTTGTTGACTAAATTACAGTTGGCTAGGGTTTATTTTGAGCGTGCTTCCTCTTTACTTCATTCGGCTGTGTTGTTTTTTTTAATTGTCGGTTTGTTACTTTCATCATATTTGTTGTATTTTTGATCTGCAGCTTTTAAAAAATAATAATTTTGACCAAAATTTCGTACTAGAAATATTTAATTTTCACAAAAAGTTCTCTATAGAAATGAAATTTTGACAAAATTTTACTATAAAAACTAAAATTCTTGACAAAAAATTTTTCTATAGAAGATAAAATTTTTTTATAAAATTTGCTACTAGAAAAAAACCTTGTATAAAAATTTTCCTATAGAAATCAAAATTTTTCTATTAAGAAAATAATTCTTTATTTCATGTTATTTATTTTGGCAGGGCAATAAAGTTAAAAAAGAATGAGCTAAAATACCAGCACTTAAGCTTTATTCAGTTCAGAATTCTGTACAAATACCAGGCATTATTGCTTTGAGAGTTTGGTGTAGTTCTATAAATTCTACATTTCTATCCATCATTATAAATTTTAAATTCGGCATTCATTAATTATTTTTTCATGAGGGCAATTGCTTGCCAACATATTTTTTTCAAAAATGTCATCTAGAATAATTATAATTTTCTTTTCTTACACTTACAACCAATTTGTGCTGCAGCTCTAAAACAGGAATTGAAGTGTATTCTGTTGTTGACTCCGCTGCACTCTCTGCTTGTTATTATTTTTTTCTTTTCCGGTTTCCTTTTTTTTTCATCGTTTGCTGTCGGTTAGTTTGTAATCCCAGTAACCCTAATCAAAATTTTTTCCATTGCAGTTTCTCTTCAAACAAAATGTTAAAACACTTCCTTCCGATAGTAATGGCCAATGTGAAGTTAGCTGTTGAAAAAAACTTTCAGGCTACAATTGAGGGGCTTTCGACACTCAACAAAATATGATAGTGTGTTGTGCTTTAGACAATTATTGGTTCATTGGATAAAAGTTGGCTGAATATACTTCGTACCACTGTTTGAAATGCAATGGATTGTTGGAATGCAGGAGAAAATTAAACATTATGCAGGCGCGGCTAATAATTGTAATTTACTACTGTAAAAGCGTCTATAAATTATTATTTAACTTTTTTTCTTCACATAGCAACAAAACTATTGGAAATTGCATAAAATTTAGGTAAGAGTTTAGATTTGTTCGCTAATGTGGCCTATAAGTTCATTTTTTAGCTGCAGTAGCACAAGGTTGACCAACCAAGGGTTGCTACCTCGTGCGCAAAGGAATCTTTCTACTAAACTTGGAGAAAAACTTTTTACAAAAATTCTGATTTTGAAAGTATTTGATAAAATTTGTTTATTATTTCGAACAAAAAATGGTTTCTAATCTATTTTAATTTAAGAAGTTTATTATTGGTAGATTTACTAAAATATCTATTATATTATGATCTTTTCTCTATGTAATTCAAAAATTTAAATGTTTTAGAGCGATAATAACAATACATTGAAAATAAGGAAAATAGAAGATGTAGACTAATTTTGTGCAAAATTCTATTTCTATAGAAAATTTGTCAATATTTTATTTACTATAGATAAATTTTTTAAAATTTTTTACTTCTGTTAGATACATTTGTCAAATATATTATTTTATTTCTATCAGAAAATTTTGTCAAAATTTTACTTATTTTTGTAGAAAATTTTGTCAAAACATTTTTCTTCTATAGGAACAATTTTTGCTCAATATTTTTTCTATAAGGAAATTTGGCAAAATTTTATTTCTATAGGAAATTTTTTCATTTTTTACTTCTGTAGGAATATTTTTTTCAATATATATTTTATTTCTATAGAAACATTTTTCCGTCTAATTATTTTATTTATAGAAAAATTTTGTCATATTTTTATTTTTCCGCTAATAGGAAAATTTTGTCAATATTTTTATTTCTATAGAAATAACTTTGGCAAAATTTTATTTTCTAATAGAAAAATTTTGTGTCAAAATTTTTATTTTCTGTTACGCAAAATTTTTTCTCAAAAATTTATACATTCTCTATACGAAAAGTTATTCTCAAAACTTTTGTATTTGGTTACGGAGTACTACGAGTATTGAAAATTTTAGTTTCAAAAATTTTATTTATCTATACGAAATTTTTTTTCAAAATTTATTACTATAGAAAATTTTGTCAATATTTTTTATTTCTATAGTTTATTTCAAGGTAAGAATAGTCAATTGTTTCTAATTTCCTATAGAAAATTTTAGTCAAAAATTTTATTTTTGTGAGAAAATTTTGTCAAATAGGTTTTACGTTGTAGGAAAAATTATTTAAAAATAATTTTATTTCTATAGAAAAATGTCGCTGTCAATATTTTTAATTTCTATAGAAAATTCTTGTCAATACAGTTTATTTCGCTAATAAGGAACCATTTTTTTTCAAAAATTTTATTTTTAGTGTAAAAAATTTTGTCAAAAGTTTTTATGTCTTTATGGAAAATTTTTGTAATATTCTTTTTATAGAAAATTTTTGTCCAAAATTTCTATTTTTTGTAACAAAATTTTTGTTCAATATTTTTTCTATAGACAAACATTTTTGTCAATATTTATGTTTCTATTTAGAAAATTTTGTCAAAATTTTATTTTTGTAGAAAATTTTGTCAAACATTTTATTTCTTATTAAAAATTTTTTTGTCTTCAAAAGTTTTATTTTTCTGTAGAAAAATTTTGTCAATAGTTTATTTCTATTGTAGAAAATTTTGTCAAATTCTTATTTCTATACGAAATTTTTTCAATATTTTTATCTTCTTATAGAAAATGTTGTCAATTTTTTATTTCTATTAAGAAAAATTTTGTCCAAAATTTTGTTTTTGTAGAAAATTTAGTCAAAAGATTTTTAGGTTTTGTAGAAAATTTATTTTCAAAATTTATTCTATAGGAAAATTTTGTCAATAGTTTAATTTCTATAAGAAAATTTTCTCCATATATTATTTTCTATATGAAACATTTTGTCAATATTTTATTTCTATAGAAAATTTATGTTCAATAGTTTATTTCTGTAGATAAATTTTGTCAAAATTTTGTTTTGTCAAAGTTTTATTGTCTATGGAAAATTTTGGTAAATGTTTTATTTTATAGAAAAATTTTTGTCAATATTTTATTTCTATAGAAATTTTTGTTCACAATTTTTGTATTAGGAAAATTTTGACTGTGCAAAAATTTTATCCTATGAATTTTCAAATATGTATTTCTATAGCAAAGTTTCCTCATTTTATTTCTATAAGAAATTTGTCAAACTATTATTTCTATACGAGAAACTTTTTTCGTTCAAAGATTTTATTAGTATTCTGTAAAAAGAATATTTTTGCAAAAACTTTTTATTTCTGATAGAACAGTTTTCTCAAAAAATTTTTATTTGTAACGAGTATAACGAAAAATTTTTGTCAAACATTTAATTTCTGATACGAAATTTTTTTCAATATTTGTATTTCTATAGAAAATTTGTCAATTTATTTACTTTCTATAGGAAGCAATTTTTGTTCAAAAAATTTTTGTTTTTGTAAGAAATAAGTTTAGTCAAAGGGTTTTAGGTTTTGTTAGACAATTTTTTTTTTCTCAAAATTGTATTTCTATTAGAAAATTTAGTCTTCAATAGTTATTTCTATTTTTAAGAAAAATTTTCATCAATATATTATTTCTATTAGAAAATTTTGTCATATTTTATTTCGTATCGAAAATTTTCAATAGTTTATTTCGTATAGAAAATATTTTGGTCAAAATTTTGGTTTTGTTGTCAAAGTTTTTAGTGTCTAATAGGAGAAAATTTCTGTAATGATTTATTTTAGTAAGAAAAATTTTGTCAAATATTTTATTTCTATAGAAAATTTTGTCAAAAATTTTATTTTTTAGAAAATTTTGTCAATATTTTTTTCTTTTCTTATAGGATGCAATTTGTTCAATATCTTTATTTCTTATGAGAAAATTTTGTCAAAATTTTATTTTTGTTAGAAAATTTGTCAAAATTTTAAATTTCTATATAAAACTTTTGTCAAATTTTATTTTTGTAGAAAAATTTTTGTCAATAGTTTATTTCCTATAGAAAATTTTGTCCCAGAATTATTCTGGGAATATTTCATCAAGAACAAAAGTTTTATTTCTGATAGAAAATTTTCTCAAATTTTATTTTTGTACGAGTATTAGAAAATTTTTGGTCAAAACCATTTATTCTATTACGGAAATTTTTTCAATATTTTTATTCTATTAGAAAAATTTTGTCAATTTTTTTAGTTGGGCGTGAGTAGAGAAGGTGTTTGTCCAAGAATTTTGTTTTGATAGAAAATTTAGTCAAAGTTTTAGTGTTGTAGAAATTTTTTTCAAAATTCTGTGATTTTCCTATAGAAAAAATTTTTCAATAGTTTTATTTGCGAATAGAAAACTTTTCTCATATTATTATTTCTATAGAAAAAGTTTTTTTCAATATTTTATTTCTATAGAAAATTGTTGTCAATAGTTATTTCTATAGAAAATTCTGTCAAAAATTTTTGTTTTTCAAGAGTTTTATTCTATGGAAAATTTTGAAATATTTTATTTTATAGAAAATTTTGCAATGATGTTTATTTCTATAGGAAAGATTTTGTCAAAAGTTTTATTTTAGTTGTTAGAAAAATTTTGTCAATATTTTTTTTTTTTCTAATAGACAATTTTTGTCAATATTTTATTTCTATTTAAAGAATGTTTTGTCAAAGATTTTAGTGTTCGTATAGAAACTTTTTCAAAAATTTATTTCTTAGAATAGTTTTTCTCACAAGAATTTGTATTTCCTATAGAAAGTGTTTTCTGTGCAAAATTTTATTTATACGATATAGGAAACATTGTTGTCCAAACATTTTATTTCTTATGGACGGACATTGTTTCAGATATTTTTAGTGTCTGATAGAAAATTTTTGTCATTTTTATTTCCTTATAGAAGAGATTCGTTGGTCAATTTTTTTATTTGCTATAGAAGCACATTTTGCTCAAGAACAGGATTTTTTGTTTTTTGTAGAAAATTTCAGGTCAAAGTTCTTTAGTTTTGTAGAAAAATTTTGTCAAAATTTATTCTATAGAAGAATTTTGTTCAATAGTTTATTCTATTAGAAAAATTTTTCTCAAGTATAGTTGATTTTCGTATAGGAACCAATTTTTGTAATATTTATTTCTATAGAAAATTAGTTGTCATAGTATATTTTGTCTAGGTAGGAAAATTTTGTTCACAAAATTTTGTTTTTTTAGAAATTCTAGTCAACGAGCTTTCTTAGTTTTGTTAGAAAAGTTTTTTCAATCAGTTCTTATTTTCTATAGAAAATTTTGTTCAATATTTTATTTCTTATTGAAAATTTTTTTCAAATAATTTGTATTTCTATAGACAATTTTGTCAAACAATTCTTATTTTATTAGGAACCAAATTTTTTCAAATTTTATTTCCTATAAGCAAAAATTGTCAACATTTTTATTTCTAGTAGAAAATTTTTTGTCAAATAGTTTATGTTCTGTACTGTTAGAAACATTTTTTTTTTAACATAATTTCATTTTGTAGAAAAACTTTGGTCAAAGATTTTTGTATGTCTATGGGAGCCCACTGTCGGTTTGCAACGGGTTAGCATGCTGCCTTTACAACAACACAAGGTTCGTGGGTTCGATTCCTGCTCTTCGGACCGGAACACCAAAAGTTTTTCAGCGGTGGACTTATCCCACCTTCAGTAATTTCGCTGGTGACATTTTTCGAGGGTTTCAAAAGCTTCTTTTAGGTGGTTTTCACTTGCCAAGATGTGGAAAACGCCGATTCGGACTCGGCTATAACAAAGGAAAGGCGGGTCCCTTGTCATTTGAGCTCTTTCAACAATGGAATCGGGCTCAGCACTCAGTGAATAACGAGAGAGAAGTTCACCAATGTGGGCTATCACAATGGATTTGGAATTAGTCTAAGTGCAGCCTGATACATTCGGGCTTTTGCCAACTAACCCTATAAACCTTAAGCCTAACCTATGTCTATGAGAAGAATTTTTGTCAATATTTAATAATTTCTTATAGAAAATTTATCTGCCAACTTATATTATTTTCTATAGAAAATGTTGTCAATATTTTTATTTTTATATTAGACCCACATTTTGTCAAATTTCCTATGTCTATAGAAATTTTTTCTTCAATATTTAATTTATTTAACCCCTCACCACTACTTGTGGCGTACAGGGTATAATTAAAAGTTTGTGCATTTGTCATGTAAAACGCCAAGGAAGGAAAGTCTGAGACCCATCGTTTTAGTATAACACCTATTCGTCCTTAGAATTAAATTCTGCAGCTCGATTCTAGCGAGTCCGTCTGTCCTGTTCTGTCCTGTCTGTCTGTTGAGATGTACATTTTTTTAGTGTGCAAAGTTACAAACTCCGCCCAAGTTTTAGTCCGATTCGTCCCTAAAATGTCGGTATGGGGTCCTGTTCGGCCTCAAAGACGTATCCCTATTGATTTTTGGAAAAAATCGGTTCTCAGATTTAGATATTAAGCTGCCACTATATATTTTTTCACCGATCTGGTCATAATTGTCGGTGGTATATTCAACCTGATCTTCCTCATATTCCGGTACATCCCAATATTTATGAGTCGTTTCGTTAAAAACTTCTATGCAAAATATTCATCCAAGAACTCAGGTTCAGATTCCCTAGGATTATAAGCTCCCCACTATGATAGCTTTCGCCGCCGATTTACACTCCTTTTCGTCGCACAGAGGGCCAATTCTTTTGCTGGCCGATTTTAGATTGACCAATTTTGCACCAGGAGTCCTCAACGAAATTATCATGTATAAGTTCTGATGGTTGTTTTTTTCATTCTGGGGTGGGTCTATGCGTCAAATTATTTGTCTTCCGCACCACAATTACCACTTCAGAAACACTCAAACCACCTCACGCACGATGAAACCGATAGAACAAACTCCGAATAAGCTTCGGAGTGTACTTTTTCGGATTCAGGATTATTCCTCCAAATTAAAGAAGTTAATCAAAACTTCCCGCCAAGTTTGAGATTTTCACATTCCTTCTCTGGGTGCAGATACTGAAAACGAAATTTGCAATGAGATTATGACATTAATACAGTTTAAGTATTCAGGCACTACGCGTATATTGTCAATTCAACAATAGTTTAGTTAAAAGTGTCTAAACTAATAAATCTACATTTTCTTTTCTGGTGGGTGCAGTCAATTCAAATGTCAAAATTGTTTACAATTTTTGAGAGAAAATTTAATATTTCGAATGTCAATCTATTATGGCTAACAGTCGACCTTAAGATCTCTAACGTGGAATTGGTGTTAAAAACCTGAATATCAACTTCAACTTATGTTTCATGACTTAAATTTCCTTATTCTATTTCTTCTTGTTTTTGCCTTTATATCGTCCCTCAAAATTGTTGCCTTCCCAATCTTTACCCATATTTCACACAGATTTCCTGAAGTGGATTCTTATTTGGCAAACTACGCGTGTCCATGAATTTTAAGCAAGCATTTTAACTGCAGATTGGGTTTCATCCCGTATCTTTTCTGCCCTTTTAGTCTGATTCTGTGTGAAAGGTTAAATCCGCTATACATGCATTGCCAAGTGTTTGTTTGTAGTGGTGATGGTGGTGTTGCAAAGATGAAGAGCTGCAGTTGTTTAAATACCACGTCGCGAATGAAAGCCAAAATCAACTTCACCAATTCACTTGTGTACGTGCGTGCTCCAAAATAAGGAGTTATTGTGTTCGTTTTTTTCTTCTTTATTCCTGCCCGAAATTTTGGACAGTTTAAAATGAGATGTGTACACAAAGAATAAAAATATTCTCATAACCAGGGCTGTAGAGTCGAGCCAATTTTTGCTCCGACTCCAGCATTTTTCATCAGCCTCGACTCCGGGTAAATATAACTAAATCTCATTTTAATACCACAATTTTAAAAACACAATCTAATAAGCAAAGTCTGAAGTCTGCACAACTTTATATTTTGATCTACATTTCGACAAAATATTTTAAATATTTCAAATCCTTCAACTTTGTTGAGTGCTTTATATAAAGGTTTATGTTCTCATTAACCAATATTTAAAACTGACTCGATTTGGACAATATTTTGTCAGACTTCTACAAAATCTTCGGCACAGCTAATTCCTTAGGCACAGTGTGGCGCAGGATATAAATATGGGAAATATTTATAATTTTTATAGGCAATTTCGCAAAAATGCATTTAAGATTCATCAGTCGATGAATATGTATTAGAGGTATAGGAAAATTTGAGTCATTTTTACAAGTTTTCGTCTTAGCAGTGAGTATCAGTGACAACAGCAGAGATAAAAGTTTGAGAAAATTGCGTATAGAAAATTTTTTCTATAGAAAATTTTATCAAAATTTTATTTCTATAGAACATTTGGTCAAAATTTTATTTCTATAGAAAATTTTGTCCAAATTTTATTTCTATAGAAAATTTTGTCAAAATTTTATTTATATAGAAACATTTGTCAAAATTTTATTTCTATAGAAAATTTTGTTCAAATTTTATTTCTATAAAAAATTTAGCCAAAATTTTATTTCTATGGAAAATTTTGTCAAAATTTTAAAATTTCTATAGAAAATGTTGTCAAATTTTCTTTCGTAAAAATTTTAAAAATTTGTTCAAAATTTATTTGACAAAATTTTGTATAGGAAATAAAATTTGAAAATTTTATAGAATAAAATTTTGACAAAATTTTCATATTAGAAATAAAATTTTGACAAAAATGTTCTAATAGAAAGTAAGAATTTTCGTTGTTTTGTTGTTTATTGTTGGTTTTACTTTAATCATATGTGCTTGTTTTGATCTCACGCTTTAAAACTTTTATTCTGATAATTCGCACACAAAAATTTTTTTCTGATTCAATCACGAAATATATTGATTGCATTAATTTTAATTGAAACTGTCTTCATCACAGAAGATGATAGTATCAATTAAAAATTAATTGAGTCAATTAAAAAGTAATTGATCCAATAAAAAAATTAACGTTATGACTATTATTTTGTGATTGATTTTTTTCAATTAAAAGAATTTGCTTGAATCAATAACATTTTTAATTAAATTTTTTTAAAACTCAATTAAAATTTTAATTGGAAATTTTTTCGTGAAACTTTTTGTGTGGTGATTAGTAGTTTTGCTGCAAGTAGGTGTATGCTGATGAAGAATGTGGTAATTCCGAAAGGTGGCGTCATCCGAACCATTTGCAGTCTTATAGGCTTTGCCAAATAATTTGAACAAACATTATTTGTTCGTCTGTTGGTTAAGGCTACTCTTGTATTGTTAGTCAAACGCAATGGATCTATCAAGATTTTTGGAGATCAAAATAGAATATGGAAATAAAATTTTGACAAAATTTCTCCTAGAGATAAAATTTTGACAAAATGTTCCCATATAAATACAAATTTGACCAAAATTCTATAGAAATAAGTTTGACAAAATTTTCTATAGAATAAAATTTTGACTATATTTTTTATAGAGGGAAAATTTTGACGAATTTTTTATAGAATTTGCCTAGAAAGAACAAAAAATTGACAAAATTTTCTATAGAAAAAAATTTTGAAAAGATTTTCTATAGAAATAAAATTTTGACAAAATTTGCTATAGAAATACAATTTTGAACAAATTTTCTATAGAAAAAACAATTGACAAAATTTTCTATAGAAAAAAATGTTGAAAAGATTTTCTATAGAAATAAAATTTTGACAAAATTTTCTATAGAAATGACAATTTTAGCAAAAGTTTCTATACATCGGACGAAAAAGCATGTTTTTCAAGTTTGGGTTGTAAAATTATATGTAATAAGATCTCAAACTTTTTACAGCATATTTTTAAAAAAGGCTAGCATTAATGTTCATAACTAGATAACATGTTAAATATGCTTAAGGAACGATATTATAGTTTGGGAGCATAAATGTTTGTAAATATAATACTCTCTAGATGCAAACATATATTAATTGGAAAAGCCTATAACAGTATATGTGTTTCACGAAAGAGAGCTAGGAGATATCACTGCAAGTAAAATAATGGAAGTAAGCAATTGACGGCTTAAAAAATATATGCGCACAAAAAAAAATTCATTAAAATGTTTTTTACTACCACGTGCCAACTTATTTAAGTGAGCTAGCGAGAAGTAAATCTGGAAATTTCCATTCAGTTTAAGCATTTTTATATGATCAGTGCGCTCGTCAATAAGCTGAAATCGGTATATATGAGGCCACCAAATGATGGATAAAACAAAAATCATATACATTTTTCAAATAAAAAAAAAATATAAAGTCTAAAAGGCAGTACTAATTTCATTTTTGTGGCAAATCAGATAAAAACTAAAATTTCGTAGAAACCCTAGGGAAGTTAAATTGGGAAGTTCGTGTAATGGGGGCTATACCCAACATGAAAAAGATACACACACGTATTCAGAACGATTAAATTTGTAGAACTAGACCCGCAAATCGGAGGGCCGTTTATAGGGAGGCTATATCAAAACCTGTAACTCGCATACAAAGTATATTTGCCGCCACCCCTTT
>PGFW01019281.1:31010-51211 GCA_003123925.1 Haematobia irritans | reverse complement strand
ATGTAAAATTTTATTTGTTATAAGAATTTTGTCAAATTTATTTCTTATAAAGATTTTGTCGAAATTTTTGATTTCTATAGAAATTTTTGTCAAAAATTTTATTTCTTAAAAAATTTTTATCAAAATTTTTATTTCCATTGGAAAACAAAATGTAAAAAAAATCGTATGTCAAAATTTTATTTCTATAGAAAATTTTGTCAAAATTTTATTTAATTATACAATTATACAATTATTTTTCGAGCTTTATGACAAGATATATAGAAATTTTTCTTATAGAAAATTTTCGTCAAAATTTTATTTCTAGTAGAAAACTTTTGTCAACATTTTATTTTCCATTGTGAAAATTTGTCAGAAATTTTTATATCATATAAAAGATTTGTAAAATTTTATTTCTATAAGTGTGCTTTTTTGATCTCAGCTTAATAACCAAAGATAATAAAGAGAGAAGTGGAGTATTGGCTACTGCGAGCACATGCAAACGGCATTTACCCTAGTTTAATACTCGAACCAAAACGCGTATACGACATGGTATTGACAAGCATTAAGATGCACATAAGGGTGATTCTTTTGAGGTTAGGATTTTTCATCGCATTAGTATTTGAACAGATCACGTGGATTTCAGACATGGTGTCAGAAAGAAGAAGATGCTCAGTATAAATGCTTTGACATTTCATCATGATAGACTTCTAAGAGCAACGCTTGCAAATCACTTGAATTTTATTCACCAAAATCAAGTGGCAGAAAATCCGCTTTTTTATCGACAAATTTTGTTCAGCGATGAGGCTCATTCTCTGGTTGAATGGCTTACGTAAATAAAGCAAAATTGCCGCATTTGGAGTGCAAGAGCAACGCAGAAAGGGCCGACTTCAAAGAACTGCCCCATGCAATCGCCGAAAATGCAGTGTTTGGTGTAGGTTTGTAACGCTGGTGAATCAATTGGACCGTATTTTTTCAAGAGATGCTGTGGACGCAACGTTACGGTGAATGCGATCGTTATCGTTCGTGCTAACAAACTTTTTGTTGGGCAAATGGAAGAACTGAACTTGGTTGACATGTTGGTTTCAACAAGATGGCGCTACATGCCACACAAGCTCGCGATTCTATGGCCATTTTGAGGGAAAACTTCGAGAACAATTCTCTCAAGAAATGGCCGGTAAGTTGGCCACCAAGATGCATGCGATTTGACGCCTTTAGACTATTTTTTGGTGGGGCCTAACTCAAGTCCTAAGTCTAAGCAAGAAATAAGCCGCAGCAAACTAAAATTTTTCCCGGCCCGCCCGCTGCCTTGGAAGACACATTTCCGAAGAAAAATTCGGGCTAATTCCGGCCGAAATGCTCGAAAAGTTGCCCAAAATTGGACTTTCCGAATGGACCACCTACAGACGCAGCCGCGGTCAACATTTAAATGAAATTATCTGTCAAAAGTAAATGTCATGGACCAATCTAACGTTTGCAAATAAAGAACCGATGAGATTATGCAAATTTTATGCGTTTTTTAAAAAAAAAAGTTATCAGCTCTTAACAAATCACCCTTTACAAAGATTCTGCTTTTCTTTGCCAATGTCAAAATGCATCGATTTGAGTGGCAGATGGATGGGGTTTGTCAAAATTTTATTTCTATAGAAAATTTTGTCAAAAACTTATTTCTATACGAAAATTTTGTCAAGATTGTATTTCCTAAAGAAAATTTGTTCAAAATTTTATTTCTATAGACCAATTTGCCCAAAAATTTTTTTCTACGGAGCAATTTTGTCAAATTTCCATTTAAGAAAATTTGTAAAGATTTTACTTAAAGAAATTTTGTACAAATTTTATTTCTAATAAAATTTGAAAAACAAATTTATTTCTCATCAGTAAATTTTGTCAAAATTTTCTTTCTGTAGAAAATTTTGTCAAGCTCGAAAAAAAAGAAAACACTATTTATCAAAATCTTTATTTTGTCAAAAATTTTATTTCCATTGGAAAATTTGTCAAAATTTTATTTCTTTAGAAAATTTTGTCACAATTTTACTTCTATAGAAAATTTTGCCAAAGTTTTATTTCTATAGAAAATTTTGTCAAAATTTTATTTCTATAGAAAATTTTGGTAAAATTTTGTTTCTATAGAAAATTTTGTCAACATTTTATTTCCATTGGAAAATTTTGTTAAAAAATTTTATTTCTATAAGAAATTTTGTAATATTGTTATTTTTCTGTAGAAAATTTTGTCAAGCTCGAAAAACAGAAAAGTTTTTATCAGAAATACTCTTATTATGTCAAAATTTATTTCTAATGGAAAATTTAATCAAAAATTTTATTTCGCATTTATTTATTTCTATAGAAAAATTTTTGCCAAATTTGTTGGTTTCCTATAGAAAATTTTTGTCAAATTTTATTTCGGCATTGAAAATTTTGTCAAAATTTTATTTCGCGTTGGGAAATTTTAAATTTCTATAGAAAATTTTGCCAAAATTTTATTTCCCATTGGAAATTTGTCAAATTTTATTTCTATACGAAAATTGTTCAAAAATTTGATTTCGCATAGAAAATTTTCTCAAAATGTTATTTCTATAGAATATTTTGTCAAAATTTTATTTCTGTAGAAAAATTTTGTATATGTAGAAAATTTGGACTAAAATTTATTTCTGTGGAAAAATTTGGACAAAATTTTATATCTGTAGAAAATTTGGGCAAGCTCGAAAAACAAAAATTTTATTTTGTCAAATTTTTTATTATCCAATTGGAAAATTTGTCAAAAATTTTTGTTTCTGTGAAAATTTTGTCAACTTTTATTTCTATAAAAATTTTATTTCTTAGAAAATTTTGTCAAATGTTTTTTTTCCATAGAAATTTTTGTCAGCAAATTCTATTTGCATTGGAAATTTTAATTCTATAGGAAAATTTTGTCGCAAATTTATTTCCATTTTAATTTCTATAGAAAAAATTTTTGTCGACATTTTATTTCTATAGAAAATTTTATCAAAATTTTATTTCTATAAAAAATAATTGGTAAAAGTTTGTTTTCTATAGAAATTTTGTCAAAATTTTATTTCCATTGGAAACTTGTGTCAAAATTTTATTTCCGTTGGGAAATTTAAATTTCTATTGAAAATTTTGACAAATTTTATTTCCATTGGAAAATTTGTCAAAATTTTATTTATTTTATTTTATTATTTCTATAGAAAAATTTTGTCAAATCTTAATTTCTATAGAAAATTGTTCAAAACTTGTTTTCCATAGAAAATTTTCTGCAAATTTTATTTCTATAGAAAATTTTGTTCAAAATTTTAATTTCTGTAGAAAATTTTGTAAAATTTTATATCTGTATGAAAATTTGGAGCAACATTTATATCTGTAGAAAATTTGACAAAATTTTTACCATCTGTAGAACATTTTTGTCAAGGCTCGAAAATAAAACAGAAAAACGTTTATTTTATTTCCATTGGAAATTTGTCAAAATTTTATTTCTGTAGAAAATTTTTGTCAAAATGTTATTTCTAATAAGAAAATTTTATTTCTATAGAAAATTTTGTCAAATTTTATTTCTATAGAAAATTTTGTCAACAATTCTATTTGCCATGGGAAATTTTAATTTCTATAGAAATTTTTGTCCAATTTTATTTCCATTGGAAATTTTGTCAAAAATTTTAATTTTTATTGTTTGTTTTTGATTTTGATTTCAGCTATAAAACCATGCATTGACTAAACTACAAAGTGTAGCTTAACGCAACAGGGAAAAGTATGCTTGTCAAATTTCTTGAGGCTGGATCAAAAACAACAACAATGATTGAAGAGAAACTCGCAACATAACAACAAAAGCGAATGCGAGGGAGCACGCTCAAAAAGCAAACGCCAGGCCAAGTACATTCAAATCGATGATTTGGAGTTTGGGCAAAGGAAAATGAGATATGCTTTGCAAATATTGTTTTAGGCAGTAGCCTAAACAAACCTTTTTTGGAGCTTCAAGTGTAGTTCACTTTGTGTTGAGTGAATTACCAAATTTATTCTGAATAATTGTTGATAGTTTTGGCTGGGCAAGTAGAGATGCTGATGAGGAATGTGGTAATTCCGAAGCCATCTTGCAGTCCTGTAGGGCTTTGCCCGCAAATAAAAAATTTGGTAAGGGCATACTTTTCGTCCTGTGGTTTAAGCTAGCACTTGTAGTTGTAGTCAATGCATGGTCTTAAGCTGAAATTCAAAACAACAATAATTGATTGAAGAGAAACCAAACATAACAAACAAAACGAAAAATTTATTTTTATTAAAAACCTCGTCAAAATTTTATTTGCTATAGAAAATTCTTCCCAAATTTTATTTCCATTGAAAAACTAAAGATATCGAAGAAGCTATCGACCTTGAAACTTGGTCGCGATGGTATTTGTAAACGGACCACTTTTTACCGTATAGCAACCGCATATAAACCGACGCTCAGATTTTAACTTGGCGGAGCGCTGCTGAGGAGCAAAATTCATTCGATGCCGGTTGAAATTGGTACGTGTGTTAGTATATGGTCTCTGACAACCACGCAGTAATTGGCCCATATCGTCTTAAATTTAATATAACCTAAATTTAAACCGAATCCCCAGATTTGACCCTCCCGGAAGCTATCGGAGGAGCGAAAATTCTTCGCGACCCGGTTGAAATTTTAGTACGCTGGCGAAAAGTTGGTAGCATCTGGCGCTAGTACATGGGCCACTAACAATCATGGCCAATTGGGGTCGCATTTCGGTCTATAGTTATAAATAGCGCCGATCCCCAAAAATAATGCTACCAAAATTTTTTTCTATATGAAAATTTTTGTCAAAAATTTTATTCCTATAGGAAATTTTTGTCAAAAAATTTTATTACTATGGAAAAATTTTGTCAACATTTTATTACTATAGAAAATTTTGTCAATAATTTTATATACTATAGAAAATTTTTTGTCAAAATTTTAATTAACTATACAATTTTGTCAAGATTTTATTTCTATAAAAAATTTGTCCAAATTGCATTACTATATAAAATATTGTCAAGATTTTATTCTATAGTATTTTGACATAATTTTCTATAGAAAGAAAATTTCGACATACGATTTTCTTTTTATTTTGTAGATGTTTGGTAAAATGTTCTTCAAATTTTGGTGGACTATTTTTGACACTGATGTGACAGCCGTTGTCTGATGAGTTGGACCCATCGGTTCTATTCGGTGCAGAGAACCCGCCGCCGTTGGATTGATGCCGATATAACTGGTCCCGTCGTTTCAGTTTATTTTAAAAACGTTACGTGCTTCTCGAACCACTCCTTTAAGACCCGTATACGATCCCAAAACTTTAATCTATGTTTGTGTAACATGCTAACTACTATGGGGTTAGGACCATTTTTTATGGGCTATTATATACAGGATATATAAGTTAAGTTATATTTTAGCAATCTTTAAAAAATGAAACAAAATTTATTTTCATAAATACTAAAGAATTAAAACTTCCCAACTCATTCAATTTATCGTTGTATCCACTATTGGCAGCTTTACTACAGTTAATCCTCATTTCTCATTCAATGATAATTCTTCACTCTCTTCCGCTCTCTCTTGCTAATACACATATACATCAGGGATGGAAAATGCTAATTTTTAAGCAAGCTATAAAAAAGGTATCTTTTTGTGCCGAAAAGTACTTTTCACATTAAATATTCAAACAAAAATATCGCATTGGAAGGATTATTGTCAATAGCCTCTTCTTAGACTAAATTTTGATTGTCCAACTCACAATTTTTAAATATATATATTTTTTTGTTTCTATACTCCGCTTACAAAGATTACAGTAGTATTGTACATCGCGGCTTGCCACAGTTTGGCTAGAATTCTTGCCAAAAACGGTACGTCCAGCAAATTTATAAATTAAAAATAAAATCATTTTTGAACACAATTTCCTACCAGAAATAAATTATTGACAAAATTTTCAGATGTAGAAATAAAGATGTTAACAAAATTTTCTATAGAAATAAAATTTTTGACAAAATTTCTGTATAGAGAAAAAATTCTTGATAAAATTTTCTGTAGAAAATAACCATAATTTGACAAATTTTCTATCAGAAAAAAAAGGGAAAAATCTTAACAAACATTTTCTAGTAGATAATGAGAATTTGAATAAATTTTTCTATAGAAATTAGAAAAATTTTTTATTGTAATTTAACCTATATCGGCCCTGGCTTCAAATTATTAAAATCGAGCAAATAAAATAAAAATAAATTAAAAATAAAATTTTAACAAATTTTCTATAGAAATAAAATTTTGCAAAATTGTGCTCATAGAAATAAAATTTTGACAAAATTTTCTATGAAATTAAATTTTGCCCACATTTTTTATAGAAATAGGAAATCTTTGACAAAATTTTCTGATTAAGAAAATAAACAAATTTTGACAGAAATTTTTCTGTAGAGCAATAGAATTTTGACAAAATTTTCTATAGAAAATACAAATTTTGACGAAGGAAATTTTCTTGTAGTAAACAAATTTTTAACCAAAAATTTTCGGTAAGAAATAAAATGTAGACAAAACTCCTAAAAGATAAAAATTGTGGAACAATTTTTTATAGAAAGAATAGGCATAAAACTTGTCTGTTTTGCACAAATTTAACAAAAGACCATCAGTATAATAAGTTTGTTAAAGACTTTCTCAAATATTAAAATATTTTGTCAAAACTATGTTCCATAAATCTGAATCATCGGCTCAAAATTGTTACACAAAAGGTACTAAAATGGTCATTCGCGGGGTAGCCACGGTACTGACCAAGGTGAAATAAGTATTTGAAAAAAGGTACTATCAGTCTATTGCGTTTTCCATCCCTAGATATACAATATATGGTGAAATATTTGTGTTTGTTGCTTGCTCTCCCATTTTCCATACTGACATTCAAACGAATGCTGCTGCTGCAGCAACTGCTGCTCTCTGCCAGCAGCATTTTATTCCCTTTCAGGCGTCAATATACAGTGAGTACGTTTGTCCTACAGTAGATACAAGTGTGCGTATGTATGTATGTATGCATAATCATCCACGATCCGACCATATGGCTGCTATTCGGATGTCATGTGCGACAACTTTCGTCGACGAGCAGTAAAAGCTAAAACATGAAGCAAAAGCAACAAACATTACATCTTAGCGACGTAGAATGTGGTGATTGCAGCACATCATTCATCGGTTGGTTTGCGTTGTCGGTTTCGTTGGTTGCACATAGCACTGCAAAAATGTTTGTTGGCATTTGTGTTTGACAAGAAGACACGGGAAAGAACGAAGTGAACGACAAAATGCCACCATAAAAAGGCAAAATGCAGAAAATAAAATAAATTGCGCAAATGCAGTTCATGTTCAAGGCCACTATTTAAAATTGCATGTACATACACAATCAAGCCAAACAAACCGACAAACTCACACACACACTCATGCACATTCAAAGAAATTTATCACAGCAGTGTACCAAGTGTAATTGTCCGTCTATATGTTTGCCGACCTGGTTGTTTCTATCCAGAGTTGTCAACTGGCTAGGTTTGTTATGGTTTTTGTTCTGCCTCGCTTTCCGCGGGCTTGATTGTGTTTGTGTGTGCGTGTGTATGACTTAAATGTTTGTTGAGCTTTGGGTGGAAGAAGGGGGTTTAAATGAATTTGAAAGGATTTTTATAAAAAAAAACGAAAATGTACTTTTCACTTAGAAAAGTATCTTAACACAGCTGATTTAAAACCAATTGAACTATGATATTTTCATCCCAGATTTTATATCCACCAATATAGGATTGGTGATGAGATTCGCCATTTCGTTTGTTACATATCGAAATGTGGGAAATTCTGAGTCGATCTAACGAATGTCCGCCTATCTGTTATAATCACGCCTTCAGTAACACTAGTTTCCACACTCAACAGAACCTTGTACGGGCCACCCGACTGCCACACTCCAACTTCCTCTATATCAGTATGCTCCCTTGAGGCTGCAACATCTCGCAAAAAAAAATGTTAAGAAATTTTTTCCACTGGAAACAGTTATTTAGACGCTACCCATCCCGTTACATTTTTAATTTTCCTCTCTTTTCACTATAACAGCGAATCGCCATCAATCTCGAGTTAGAATAACCACGTTTCTGGTAGCCTAAATCAAAGGTAATGACGACGCAAGATAACCTCGTGTTACGATGGATCCCTGTGAATAGTTAACGGCTGCGTTTAAAAAACATATCGCATTCTGCGAAAAGTCAAATTTCAAAAAATAAAAACAAAAATCCCTCACCTTCCCACAATGACATTTTCCGCCCGCACAAGAGCAACGCCATCTACCCACATCGGCACACTTTCTAACTCAAGACTACCTACCTTCCGGTTACCCTGACCAAAATGAAGCATTTAACAAATAACGGATAACTCAAAAAACTGTTCCATCAAATTCTTTTTAAATTTTTTTTTCGAATTCACCCTCGCAAACTACCACCAGAACAGTTGATTATCCAACGTGTACATAATTTTTATGAAACTCAGTGCGCCCAACCAATGATGCAAGTTCCAACCGTACCCACACACGAGATAGACTTACCATCGCGCGGCACGCATAGTATACGTCAGGCCCTGACAACAACCGTGGGATAATGTCAGTGACATTTCTGAGTGATTCAAAGCTTCTTTAAGGGGCTTCCACTTAGGGGCGCAGATGATGGTTGCCGAAATCCCGGACATTGCGGCCCTACATACGGGATTTGTCGGAACAAACAAGAAACAGTCCATTTTCGAAAATAGTTGCCCATATTTATCCTGGTAATTTGCATAAACACGCCAAGTGGCGTGTAGTCGCGAATTGTCTGCAAACTTGAAATTGCCTAAAAGTTGGAGCCCCTGAAACTTTCTCGCCTAAGATGAGCTGCGAGATTTTATAGTCAAAGTAAAATATTTTTGGGAAGAGTTGTTTTTTTTTTTTCCTTCTCGGTTCTGTGCAAACAAAATTTAAGCTCTGAAGGTGACAATCGCTGCTTTCATTTTTAGTGTTCGACTGCGACTGGGACATTTTGAATATAGCCATGGACACGTGGTTTGGTAATTTCGACATCAGAGGTTGGGATTTGTTCATGTGTTACCCTAAGGGTCTAGTGGTAGCTGATAGGGATAAAACGAGACTTTCGAAATGTCTGGCAGCGGAGTACAGACTCTGACTTATATCCTTTTTTTCTAATGAAATTTTGCAGAAAACACGCTGACATGGAAATAAAAAATAGATATTGCGTAGACGAATTCCGAGACAATGCGCGGCGCAATCGCGCATACTGGCAAGCCTAGCTCACTGCCAATGTAGAAAAACCGTCTCTGGACCGGCCATTAAAAAGAGGTCCTTCTGTCATCGAGAAAACCACCACTGTGGTATGACAATGACTGTAGTCTAATGAGCTTGAAATCATTATCCTGCGATGTTGCTGAATTGAACGTCAGGGTATTCTTAGGTCGCAAAGTTATAACCGAGATATCTTGCTGGTCTGAGCCAAATTGCTTCGCAACATATTTCCAATTGTATCTTTGATTTAATTAATCCTCACTTGTTAATGTCTACCTTGCACCCAACTACTGCCTATCTACATTCGTTCTGCGGCACTCGTTTATCATACCACATTCAACAATTCATTAACTATGCGGCCCAGGACCTTCCATTTAGTTAGGAAACGTACCGGAACGCCGTCAGCACAGCTGGGTACAAATAAAGCTTGAAGTGTTTTCCGAACCGCAACATAAAAATAAACATTGGAAAGAATTCTCCGTTGTTGTGACTCCTATACGCGATTCGCATCTTCAACCCGCCGATTCCGGTTGGCATTCATCCACCCCCTTTGTAGTCAAGCCCAGCACTCTCCCATTCACCTCCTCTCGTCCGCCTCACTTCACCCTGCGGCTACTAAGAACAACCCTAGGGCGCGTTTCGTCCGCTTACGCAAATTCGTTCGCCCTCTATGCAGTTTTGGCTGCCTTACGCGGTTCCTCACCTTCTACGCGATTGCGGTTCGTCATTATGCAGTTCGGCTTGATACGCGGTTCGTCGAGTTCAATGAAACTTCGTCCGACGTTACGCATATACTCGCTTAAGCAAGTTCCGTTGATTACGCGGTTCCTCTAACCATATTATCGCATCGTTCGCTTATGCACGTTTCGGCCTCTCTACGAGTATCGTCCACCACCCTTACGCGATTCGTTCGCTAATGCAGTGTCGGTTGATTTCGCGCTTTTAAACCGCGTCAAAAAAGCTTCGCTAAGCATCCACGTCGAGTCGCAATCCTTTAATCCAGAACCGAGTCGCAGCGACACCATCGTCAATCTACCGCAGGCACACACATCGTCATCTCCGTACACGAACAATCCGATGGACACCAATTCTGACATCTCCGTAGCCCGTATCCGAACACCATCCGGCGCGACACCCCCCTGGCACTAGACCATACACCTACCGTTCGTCGCTTACGCGCATTCGTTCGCATTACGACATTGACTGGCTTACGCGGCGTTCCGTCTGCCCTTAGCCCGCGATTCTTTCGATTTCTTGGCACGAATCGGTTGATTACGAAGTTCTCGTCGCTACGAGTCATTCCGCGTCTCCTTATAGCAGCGTCCATGGCTGCTACGCGCTATCCGATCCCGCGCTATCTCACGGCGATCGTTCGCTATACAGCTCGTCTGATTCACGCGTTATTCCAGATCCCGCTTACCGCCATTCTTTATAGCGACGCCAGCGCTTAGCGCCGGACCATCTCCAGCACCACCTCAGACTCAGCCACGACATAACGGCGGTTTCAGGCTACGCCTACCGCCGCACTCTTCTCGCTTATTGGTTCATACTGAAGTTACCGGATTCGTCCAGTTCTACTGCCGATTCGTTCCGCCCCTTACCACTTCGCCCTGCTCTCACCTCGATTGGCTCCGCTACGCGATTCGCTAGCATAAACCACTCGAGTGCAGTTATCATAAGAAAACGAGTCGGCCACGACCACACCACACCTCATCATCCGTACACGCGAACAACACTCGAACGCACGCGTTTGACCATCGCTCATCTTCGCTCAGCACAGAAACCACATCGCCCGACACCGATCGCCATGGACTCAAGTACGCGAAACACTTCAAACAAATCGCGCACCGTTTCACGCATCGCGTCACCCCAGTCCAACCCGCGTCGCACCATATCGAAAGCATCCAGCACCGTCTCATCATCGTAACCAGTTAACATCGCATCATCACTGACACCATTAGCATCGCACAGTTTCATCATCGTCAACCGTCAACATCGTCCGTTTCATCTTTGTCACCAGTCACCATCGCAACGTTGCAACATCGTCAACATCATCATCGTCACCCGTCAGCATCGCACCTGTCATCACCACCGTTCAGACCAGCACCGACCACAGCTCACCACCATCAAAACTTCCCCAGTCGTCGCCGCCTCTTCGGGCCGCAAGTGCAATAAGATCAAGATTTCTAAACACAAAATCAGAAGAGCAGTGAACGTTTTCCAAATGCTCGAGAAATAAAAATGGGGTTAGGTCACCATGTAACTATGAACGAAATTGTATTTCTAAATATTCAACTAATAAAAATTGGGGGCAATATGAAAATGGGCCCTAAACCCCAAATGAAACAGGACCACAAATATGAGGTGACGCTTCATAATTACTATAAGCTTCAACCAAATGTAATTGAATGAAAAAAATAATAAATATGTGTGAGTGAGTAAGAATCTCTTGGGAATCACTTTAGCCCACCAAATCTGGTGCGATACAATGCTGTTCAGAGCAACAAAAGTGTGTATAGTTGCCACCATTGTCAAATAACAGAATACCAAAATGGGCCCCACTTGAAAACGAAGCACAATCCCAAAAATGAAATTGGGGGTTATTTTCATAATACAAACGGGCCCAAAAAAATAAAATGAATTACACATCACCCCCCCCCCCCCGGAAAAAAAGTACATACGGCCGTAAGTTCGGCCAGGCCGAATCTTATGTACCCTCCACCATGGATTGCGTAGAAACTTCTACGAAAGACTGTCATCCACAATTGAAATACTTGGGTTGTGGTATCTTAAAACTTCTTAACATCGTTTTCTAAATTGTGAGTTAGCCCATACGTGGTATATATTAGACAAAAAAGTTATGTATAGTTAAGTTTACAAATAATTACGAATCGATATGGACTTTTTGCACGGTACGTAGAGAGCCAGAATTGAAATATGGGGGTCACTTATAAGGGGGCTATATACAATTATGAACTTGATATGGACCAATTTTTGTGTTATTGGAAATCGATTTATTTGAGGGATATATATATAACTATAGACCGATATGGACCTAGTTAGGCATGGTTTTTAACGGCCATATACTAGCACAATGTACCAAATTTCAACTCACTCGGATGAAATTTGCTCCTCCAAGAGGCTCCAAAACCAAATCTCGGGATCGGTTTATATGGGGCTATATATGATTATGGACTGATATGGACCACTTTTGGCATGGTTGTTAAATATCATATACGATCACCACGTACCAAATTTCAAGCAGATCGGATGAATTTTGCTTCTCCAAAAGTCACCGGAGGTCAAATCTGGGGATCGGTGTATATGGGAGCTATATATAATTATGGGCTGATAGGAACCAATTCCTGCATGGTTTTTGGATACCATATACTAACATCACTTACCAAATTTCAACCGAATGGGAAGAATTTTGCTCTTCCAAGGTGCTCTGTAGGTCAAATGTGGGAATCGGTTTATATGGGGCCTATATATAATTATGGACCGATTTCGACCAATTTTTGCATGGGAGTTTGAGGCCATATATTAACACCACGTACCAAATTTCAACCAGATCGGATGAGTTTTGGTCTTCCAAGAGGGTCCGGAGGTCAAATCTGGTGAACAGTTTATGTGGGGGCTATATATAATTATGAACCGATGTGGACCAATTTGCATGGTTGTTAGAGACCATATACTAACACCATGTACCAAATTTCAGCCGGATCGGATGAAAGTTGCTTCTCTTAGAGGCCTCGCAAGCCAAATCGGGGATCGGTTTATATGGGGGCTATATATAATTATGGACCGATGTACAATTTTGCATGGTTGTTAGAGACCATATATTAACACCATGTACCAAATTTCAGCCGAATCGGATGAAATTTGCTTCTCTTAGAGGCCTCGCAAGCCAAATCGGGGATCGGTTTATATGGGGGCTATATATAATTATGAACCGATGTGAACCATTTTTTGCTTGGTTGTTAGAGACTATATACTAACACCATGTACCAAATTTCAGCCGGATCGGATGAAATTTGCTTCTATTAGAGGCCTCGCAAGCCAAATTTGGGGGTCCGTTTATATGGGGGCTATACGTAAAAGTGGACCTATATGGCCCATTTGCAATACCTACATCAATAACAAGTACTTGTGCAAAGTTTCAAGTTGATAGCTTGTTTCGTTCGGAAGTTAGCGTGATTTCAACAGACGGACGGACGGACGGACATGCTCAGATCGACTCAGAATTTCACCACGACCCAGAATATATATACTTTATGGGGTCTTAGAGCAATATTTCGATGTGTTACAAACGGAATGACAAAGTTAAATTACCCCCTATCCTATGGTGGAGGGTATAAAAATAAATAAACTAAAAATGTTGTGTTTTCTACATAATTTTTGGATATGAGCCCTATGGAAATTAGCCTCAAAACCTAATTGAAGTAGGACCCCAAAAAAATTACATGGAAAACCACAACTCTAAATTTTTATGTTGTTTGTGGAGTGTTTATTTTGGGGCTCGTTTGTATTATACAAATAAACCCCAATCTTTCAAATGAAAATAAACCCCAATTTCGTTTTTCGGAATGTGCTTCATTTTCCAGTGGTGCCCACTTTCGCAGACTTTTGTTGGTCTGAATATCATTGCATTGCATCAAATTTGTTTGCCAGAGGACGGCCTTCGGACGGGGTTTAAGACTTTATCCTATGGACAAAGTGGGTTAATGTGATTCCCAAGAGATCCGTTCTGAGTAACACATATCTAATTTTTTCTTGAAACTGCAGATTTTTTCATCAGTTAGGGTTCATTTTCGCACGGCCTTTTAAATCAAAATTGAATGCGAGCCCTAATTTTATATTGGGATCGATTTTCAAGCTTCAGCTACTTACAGACCCATAAGCAATTTTTATGGCAATCTCCTTCTCATTATTAATCTGCATCGAATTAATAAAATCAATTTAACTTTTTTAGAATCCATTAGCAATTCATATCACTTTATGTTCCTGGACATTCTTCAATTGAATTTTGAAATTGCTTTTCACACTTCATAGCTGCCTGATGAATGACATGCCATTTATTTCGAGTGCAAATGGTTCCAAAAGAATCCAAACACACATACAAACTCCATAATGGAACATTGTGTCAATGGCAATGGCTAATGACCAATCATCGTGCAATCGGTTAACACCCACCAGTTGAATTGTCGCAATGGCCAGGGAAAAAAGAACAGAAAACAACAACTGCATTTGGTATTTCATCACTTCATAATTAGCTAGCCACCCTCTTAAAATATGTGGAAAATTTTTTTCGTTCCCCTGAACCATTCAAAAATCATAAATTCATTCATTGGAAATAAAAAAATTCGATTGAACGAATGAATGGTGCGAGGAAGAATATACCACAGATTTTAAGTTAGTGGTCAGGTTGTTTATCAAAAAGTGAAGAATTAATAATAAGCATATATCCCCAATTAGCTAATAGCTAATTTTATTTTAATTTACTTTAGTTTTATTTAATTAATGTATAAATTCAAATACAAAACGTGTTTTCGCATATAAGCACAAAACAAAAAAAATTTCCATTACTAAGTAATCTAGGAGGTAACCTTTGAACTCGAGACCAAAGTTGCAATTCAATGAATTGGACAAAACTCACTAAGAGTTCATTAAATGGCATCACAAAGGACTTGAGGGAATAGATTTGTCTTTAATATTTAGCACACATCCATCTTATTACCATGGCAAATTCTAACCTTACTTTAACTCATCAAATCTCATTTATAATAAAATTATGGATCATTATAGACATTTACAAAATCCCCCAAAACCGCAATCAGTAATTCATGGGTATAGCCAGATAAAAATGACTGAGTGACAGTTATTAGTTTTGATTGCATAATCTGTTCAGATGTCATTAAATTGGAAACAAGATCTCCGGCTATATGTTGTTCCAACAAAAAAATCTATAAAAATTTTATTGCTATTTTTTATTTGTAATACTTGCGATTTATTCTTATAGCTTAATTATCTTTACAATTATAGCTTACATAAAATAAATAAAATATGGCCGATATATGGCCGCAAATAAATAAGGTGAACACATTCTTGCCAGTATTGGGGATTTTTCCCTAAATTGGGAATATTTTTTCGTAGACAGGGATGAAATTTGTGAGTTGGGGAATTTGGGAATTTCCCTGCTTCGTTTTATTCGCTTCGTTTGTATCGCTCATTAGCAATCAGGTTCAAATGGAAACATTTGGACTAGAAACTGACTTAGGATTTTATTTTGGGTGCACAACAGAGTTGCTACTACTGCCAAAAATAATCTACCAAAATTTTAAGAAAATTTGACCAAAAGTCTACCTAACATACTTGAAAATATGTTTTTTCTTCGAATGAAATGTTTTATTATTTTATTTTACATTATTATATTATTTACTATTTTAGAGAAGTTACTACTTCTACAAAAAAAGGAAAACTTATTCACAATGGACTTTGTTTAGCCGTAATTTTATTCCTATAGAAAATTTTATTTTTGCAGAAATTTTTGACAAAATTTTATTTACATTAAATTTTGTTAAAATTTTATTCCTATAAAAAATTTTGTTAAAATTTTATTCCTATAAAAATTTTTATTTCTATAGAAAATTTTGTCAAAATTTTATTCCTATAGAAAATTTTCTCATGATTTTACTTCTATAGAAAATTTTGTTAAAATTTTATTTCTATAGAAAATTTTATTAATATAGAGAATTTTCTTAAAATTTTATTTCTATAGAAAATTTTTCAAAATTTTTGCTTTTTAGAAAAATTTTGTTAAAATTTTATTTCTATAGAAAATTTTGTTAAAAATTTATTTCTATAGAAAATTTTCTCAAAATTTTGTTTCTATAGAAAATTTTGTCAAAATTTTGTTTCTATAGAAAATTTTGTCAAAACATAATTTCTATAGAACATTTTGTCAAAATTTAATTTCTATAGAAAATTCTGTTAAAGTTTTATTTCTATAGAAATTTTGTTAAAATTTAAATTAGAAATTAGAAAATTTTGTCGAAATTTTATTTCTATTGAAAATTTTATCAAAATTTGATTTCTATAAAAAATTTTTGTCAAAATTTTATTTCTATAGAAATAAAAAAAATTTATTTGTAGAGAACATTTTATCAAAATGTTATTTCTACAAAAAATTTTTGTCAAATTTTTATTTCTATAGAAAATTTTGTCAGAACTTTATTTTTATAGAAAATTTTGTCAAAATTTTATTTATATAGAAAATTTTGTCAAAATTTTATTTCTATAGAAAATTTGTGCAAAATTTTATTTCTATAGAAAATATTGTCAAAATTTTATTTCTATAGAACATTTTGTCAAAATTTTCAATTTCAATAGAAATTTTGACAAAATGTTATTGCTTAGAACAAATTTGGCAAAAATTTTATTTCTATATGAAATTTAATTTTTAATTTTATTCCTATAGAAAATTTTATTTTTACAGAAATTTTTGACAAAATTTCATTTACATAGAAAATTTTGTTAAAATTTTATTCCTATAAAAATTTTTGTTAACATTTTATCCCTATAAAAATTTTTATTTCTATAGAAAATTTTCTCAAGATTTTACTTCTATAGAAATTTTGTTAAAATTTATTTTTATAGAAATTTTTGTTAAAATTTTATTTCTATAGAAAATTTTATTAATATAGAGAATTTTCTCAAAATTTTATTTCTATAGAAAATTTTTCAAAATTTTACTTTTTTAGAAAATTTTGTTAAAATTTTATTTTTATAGAAAATTCTGTTAAAATTTTATTTCTATAGAAATTTTGTTAAAATTTAATTAGAAAGTAGAAAATTTTGTCGAAATTTTATTTCTATTGAAAATTTTATCAAAATTTGATTTCTATAGAAAATTTTTGTCAAAATTTTATTTCTATAGAAATAAAAAAAATTATTTGTAGAGAAAATTTTATCAAAATGTAATTTTTACAAAAATTTGTTGTCAAATTTTTATTTCTATAGAAAATTTTGTCAGAACTTTATTTTTATAGAAATTTTTTTCAACATTTGATTTTTATAGAAAATTTTGTCAAAAGTTTATTTCAATATGAACTTTTGTCAAAATTTTATTTCTATAGAAAATTTTGTCAAAATTTTATTTCTATAGAAAATTTTGTCAACATTTTATTTCTGTTGAAAATTTTGTCAAAATTTATTTTTCTATTGAAAATTTTGTCAAAACTTGATTTTTATAGAAAATTTTGTTAAAATTTGATTTCTATAGAAATTTTGCCAAAATTGTATTTCTATAGAAAATGTTTGTCAAAATTTTATTTTCTATAGAAAATTTTGTCAAAATTTTATTTCTATAGAAAGATTTGCCAAAATTGTATTTTTATAAAAAATTTTGGCAAACTTTTATTTCTATAGAAAATTTAATCAAAATGTTATTTTTACAGAATTTTTTTGTCAAACTTTCATTTCTATAGAATTTTTTTTTCAAAACTTTATTTCTATAGAAAATTTTTTCCAAAATTTTATTTTTATAGAAGATTTTGTCAAAATTTTATTTCAATAGAAAATTTTGTCAAAATGTGATTTCTATAGAAAATTTTGTCAAACTTTGATTTCTACAGAAAATTTTGTTAAAATTTTATTTCTTTAGAAAATTTTGTCAACATTTTATTCCTATAGTAAATTTTGTCAAAATTTTATTTCTATAGAAAATTTTGTCAAAATTTAATTTCTATATTGTTGTGTTTGATTTCAGCTTAAAACCATGCATTGACTTAAGTACAAGTGTAGCTTAACCAACAGAGGAAAAGTATGCTTGTCAAATTTATTTGGGCTTCCTCATCAGCATCCTCTAGTTGCAGCAAAACTATCAACCAATTATCAGAATAAATTCGGCTAATCCACTCAACCCAAAGTGAACTACACTTGAATCTTCCGAAAAAAAGTTTGATAGTCGGCTACTGCCTAAACGAATTTGCAAGCATATCTCTTTTCCTTTTCCAATTCAATATCATCGATTTGAATGTTTAGTTGCTGGGTTTTGTTTGTTGAGCGTGCTTCCCTTTATCTTCATGTCGTTTTGTTGTTATTGTTGTTTCCTTCAATCATTATTGTTGTTTTTTGATTTCAGCTTAAAACCTGGCATGACTAAACTACAAGTGTACGCTTAACCAACAGAGGAAAAGTATGCTTCAAAATTTTGTCAAAATTTGATGTCTATAGAAAATTTTGTCAAAATTTTATTTCTATAGAAAATTTTGTCAAAATTTTATTTCTATAGAAAATTTTTTCGCAATTTTATCGCTGAAGAAAATTTTGTAAAAATTTTATTTCTATAGAAAGTTTTGTCAAAAAAAAGAAATTTTATAGGAAATATTGTTAAAATATAATTTGTTAAAATGTTATTTCTACAGAAATTATTGTCAAAATTTTATTTCTATAAAAAAAAATTGTAAAGTTTTATTCCTATAGAATTTTTTTTCAAAATTATATTTCTATACAAAATTTTATTTCTTTAGAAAATTTTGTCAAAATTTTATTTCTTCAGAAAATTTTGTCAAAATTTTATTTCTATAGAAATTTTTGTAAAAATGTTGAAAATTTTTTCAAAATTTTATTTCTACAGAAACTTTTGTTAAAAAATTTATTTTAATAGAATATGAATAATATGAAACGCCGGTCGGACTCGGATTTCAAATGAAAAAAAATGTATTGAACTAAACATGGAATCGGGCAGCACTCAGTTATAACATAAGATGAAGTTCACTACTGTGGTATCACAAAGTAAGTGAGACTGAAATAGCGGTCTGCTACTACTGAGTTTCCTGTTGTTAAATCCATGGCGGCCTTCATTCGATATGTGTGGTCTTTTTCGCGGATTATGTTTCGCAGTTAATGCGCATGGGCACTAAGATGCATTAATACGACCGGGGAGCGACTATCGACTACGGCGGGCCACACCACAACCATCGGTCGCGCTTGAGTTCTGGCAACCCCTTTGGCAAGTAAACCCGATCATTTTTGTTTCTTCAAAAACTATGTGGAATGGCCTCTTACCGGGGAGAACTTTCGTCCAAGTGAGCAACTCCTTGGATCTTTCCAGTCCAACAGTTTTTTTTGCTTTGGTAAGCTCTTGCACTTTTTCGAAATTCAATGGTTAGATTATGTTAGGCAAGTGGCAACCCATTATTTCAGGTTCACTTATACAATGCAGTCTATACCACAGTGGTGACCTTTCCTCTTGTCACAGAGTGCTGCCCGATTCCATGACAAGGGCATCTAGTATCAATGTACGACTTTCACGAAATTCGTGTTTGAACGAACAACACCCATAAAAACAAAATCACCTCTGTACACCCATAGAAAAAAAACATGAACGTTTCGTAACCATTACGTTTTCAGATCATGAGTAATTTTGCTCCTGGGGCGTTTTGGAGAGTACACTATTAGAAAAAAATATGTTCCAAAATAGTGAACGGACGGTAACAAAAAGAAACGGAAACGTTGACGAAAAATTAAAACAGACTGTTCACGGTTTCGTCCACGGGCATTCACGATTTCATGAACGGCTTTCGTTTTTATTTGTGCCAAGAAAAGTCTTAAAATATTCTTTAGACGTTCTTATGTCAACTCCATCGGTGGTGGAATGCGCTGAGGCGATGCATTACCAGGATACTGGCAGTGCTGTATCGCATCACCAAAGGCAAGAGGCGAAAACGATAACAACACCAGAATTTATCGGAAAAGTCAAGGCTACATTTGATCGCAATCCATGCCAAGAAAATTCCAACAGTACTCAGCATTATCGCACTCAGAACGAGTCAACAAAGAATACCTTAAAAAACCTCTGGATCTCAATCCGGAATTTTGCTCCTGGGACGTTTTGGAGAGTACACTATTAGAAAAATTATGTTCCAAAATAGTGTGTGG
>PGFW01019281.1:16175-28082 GCA_003123925.1 Haematobia irritans | reverse complement strand
TATCTATCACAGAGCTTAAAACTTTTTATTTAGGGGTTATAACATACGAGTTATGAATAAATCTTGATTTTTACAGTGAGCGTGATCTAACTATTTATATATTTTAGTACGCCACATTCATTGTGATGTGGACTATCATATTCTCATATTAATCAACTATCAAACAAAACAGACAAATTTACCAAACAGCATATTCAATTTTTAACTTTACCCGAATTCTTTTTTCTACGACTATACAATATTTATTCAATATTTAACCTTAATTAAATCCATTTTCTATGTAGTTATAATTCTTTTTTTACATAAATTAATACAAATATTGTCTTCTCCTTTCTTTTATTTCAATGCAATTCCCTAATTTTTTTTATAATTTTAATTACGATACTAATTCCGATTTGTTAATATTTTTTTTTTCTTTTATAAAAACTAATGCCTGATCATCTAGTTGAAAATCAGTCTGGTTTTTACGAGAATTTTACCTTCTTCATCAATCTTGCGTTGTTTAACACATTAATGTTTTAATTAAATGAATAAAATTAACAACATTAACTGCCTTATTTTTACTTCCTAGATCACCCCACTTCCTACCTACTATTATCTACCCAAGAGATCCGGAGTTAAACAATTCTGACTACACAAATGAGCAAATTATATTATTAAATTCTATTTTGTTTAACGATTGTGTAATTCTACCTGAAAATTATATCTAATGAATAAATCGAGTATTTCACACATGATGAAAACTCTTTTTCATCAATACTCCATGTTTTCACTTTTTAAATTCTTTTTTTACTAATTTGATGTTCTATCAAAGAAGATCTAAATATGAAATCTTCAACTATATTCCAACACATATCAAATGTATGTAACTGATTTTATTTTTAAAGTAAATATTCAAAAAATATATATAAAACTAAATTTAACTATAATAAGTAATATTTAAATATATGTTATGAAAAAAGCAATTCTATATGCTTATGATAAATACTATCCTTTAATTTTTTCTATCTTGTTTACTTAAAAAACATGTAACTGAGAATCATAAGTTGGCTGTGATTTGCAGGCCGGCGACGCTGGGAAGAGGTCCGCAGGCCAAGATTGTGATTGTTTGGCTTGGTGCAGAGGTGGTTTGCGCTGCTAAAGTTCAAGTGAGATTTGGATCGAGTGGCAGATGCAGAGGGAGGAGAAGGTGGTACGTGTTGTATGTGCGGATGGCGGTGATGCGAAGCATCGTTGGTAGTAACTGGATCCTCGAAGTAGTCAATGTCCTTGAGAATGCAAAACGTCTGCTGTTTCTTCTTGATCTTGATACACACGATTTTGCTCAAGTATAGTTTTGTTACTATTTGTTCGATTTTTGCAATTGCGATTACTAAAAAAGCGTTGGAGCGATTGTAGCAAAATAATCGTAAGTAGACGAAGCGTCGTCAAATAACTCGCAACTCAGAGCAGAACTGATATTGAGGAAACATCGTGATCTCATTTCCAACTGAAAGACTACAAAGGTAAACGGAAACAATTAAAAAAAATTTTTAAAAGCGAGAGTAGAAGTGTTTCTGTAGCAAAATCGAAACTTACTACCGTAAAAACGTGTTTATTCCCCATCCTATTGACCCAAAATTTGTTTAAGTTGATATGTTGACTAGACAAGATTGTCGTATTAATCTGATTTCCGTATCTAAGCTTATACAACTATATAATTTTATAAATTATGCGTATATAATCTTATATTTTTATAGATATTTTATCGCTAATCTCTGTTCGACTAAATTTAACTATGAGAAAAGAATAATTGATTTATGTAATAGTTTAAAGGAGATCAACCGATAAAATTCAGATTGTATCTTTGTAAGATTGCCTTGCCATTCGACCCGCAATTCTCCATTGAAAGTTAAAAATATTGATTATGTGAGACATGATTCAACAGCCTTCTTTGACGGTATGAAAATGTTGGTACTCCGGCACATCTCTAATGCTCTGTGGTTGAGGCAA
Source organism: Haematobia irritans (assembly GCA_003123925.1). Classification (NCBI taxonomy): domain Eukaryota; kingdom Metazoa; phylum Arthropoda; class Insecta; order Diptera; family Muscidae; genus Haematobia; species Haematobia irritans. The sequence goes on along the minus strand of PGFW01019281.1, from coordinate 26,090 downwards.
TGTAGCATAACGATTCGGGACACTGGACCAAGACAACTTACCAGGACCGATGAGTTATCAGATATAATATGTCAAACCTTGTTTTGTTTTATATTACATTTGTTGGATCATTTTTATCGTTTTTATTGCATATTATTTATCATCACGGTTATTTATTCTTTGGTTCTATTGTCGAATTTGTAGAAGAATGGGACTTCTGCTTCTCCTCAATTCATTCAAATGGTAGCGTACTGGAAAGACCACTGTTGGTCCCTTATTCTGAAAGGATTTATGCAATCTGAGATGAATCACTGTCTAAATCACATATATCAGACATGTTAACAAAGCCAAATATATATAAAAGAGACTGTAAAATACTTCGTGGTATTAGGCGGATTAATAACAGAATCGGCTAAGGAGAGGAAACAAATAACACCAGCATGTTATGAATTTTTTAGAGAAAAATTTTTCTCGACAACTAATTTCCAATATAAATAGTGACTGAGTCAAGCCAAACAAAAATGTATAAGTTTATTTAAGTCGGCTACTATTAGGATCGCAAAACCACCTATCTTTAAATAAGGGAGATTTTCATTTATCCCGCTCCGTAGTACAGATAATATCCGCACTCTAACCAAAAGACAGATTCAGGATATATTTGCAACAAAATACTAGCCTAAAAAACCTTTGGTATTCCAAGAGCCCCGCGGACACTACATTGTATCTCCGTGGGGATTTTCATTAAATTTTTTAAAATCGCTTTCTTCTAAAGAAATTGCCTTGCTAAATTACTGTTTTTATTGGGAAAGTTTACAATTAAAAATCCAAATATTATACGTATTCTAGTATTGTGCATTATACCTCAATTAAACCAAATTTTCGTGGATAGCGGTCCCATACGCGTTAGCAAAATAATTAGAATTACGGAACGTTCAACGAAGGAAAAATATAATAATTTATTAGTTCAGATTTGGTTTTCTTTAGAACTGTTTTGGTCACGGGCAATTCACGATTCTTTCCTATATGATAGAAGAACTATGATTAATCACGGTTTATCGAAGATTGTTAATTTTGTTAGGCAGGAAACGATGTTTAAATCTTTAGTTCACTTAATTTTGTAGATAGTTTTTTATGGTAAAAACAGACTCCTATACTCCGGGTTGGGCTGATAGTTTATGGCGTATTATACGGCATCGCGGCAATGCATTAACTATTCGTTCAAGTCCAATCCACATTATATAGCGAGTTGTATTTTTATCTAAAATTTTTTAATACTGATTATTTCCGTTCTATTACACTTTTTATCTGTTTTCCAAAGATACATTGGATTCTATAATTATTTCTATTATCTGTGAAATCGTTGGAGGGGGGTGTGCGTAGTTCTTTGGAATACTATTGAGAAAAGAATATGTCCAAAATAGACGATGTTTGAAGAATGGTGTGTTTGAAAACGGTCCCATTAGAGTATTAATCTCTTCTCTTTAATTATACAAAAACACTGAATTAATCCCTTGGTACTCAAGCAAAAAAATTAAACAAGTTATACTCCTCTCACCGTTATTCACATTCACTATTTTCAGGTATTTTGATTCTTCTGAATTGAAACGCTATCGTCTTTAGTAGTATTTGTCTGCAATGAATAAAGTCTGATAATACAATAACACATTTATTATTTAGACAGATTTAACTATACTAATACTCAACTCATTATGTTCCGTATGTTATTTGGTGTGAATGACCTCTAAAGCTATAACAGATTAACTTCTTAATAACCTACAGGATTAAATCGATCAAAAAGCAATAGTCGAAAAACCAACTGATAAATGTACAAAAAGCCAACAAATAATTATGAACCTTAAGTTTAGTAAAAACATTGAGTATAATAGTCTTTACAGTGCTGGATGTTTCAAAATTTGAGTTTCTATTCCTCATGTCCAGACTAAGATATTTGTACACGAAGAGCACAGTTACTCAAGATGCTGATTACGCTACCTCAGAAACGCATTACACTATTAGAAGAAGAATATCCTTAATATGTCTAAAGTCTTGAATCACTACCTCTGGAATCTCAAACTCCGGATATTTATTGCTTCGCTTGGTTGCGTTTTGGAGTGAGTTTAAATGTCACCTATATCTAGAATTAAATTAAATTTTAAATATCCGCTACTAAGTAAATTCGATAGGAAACTGAATGCCGCGTTGACAACTGTCAAAAGACCGAGCAAAAATAACGGTCTCAACCCATAACAAAAACAAAAATAAAAGTAATATTTTACCCATAGAATATCTATATTTTTGACTGGAATCATTTTTATTTCAGATTCAGCCATTTTGGAAATGACACTGAGCGGTTTCAGTTTTAATTATGATATGCTAAATATTGGCCAAAGTAATTAAGCTAAGATAATCTAGGTTCACTTCACTTTATAGGCGACCCTTACAAGTAATAAATTTTCAGATATACTAGGGAGCATTGCTGCTCTTGTCTATGGTTTTATTCTCAAATTCATGTCTGGATATTGGTTTTGCAATGCGTTCAAGCATGCGGTTCGGATCACCGTTTACGGAGAAATTTTATTGTTATTTAACTCCATTTAATGATTGTTTTTTTTTATAAAATATCGAATAAATACTCTAACCCTATTTTGATCGTTTTGGCTTCAATGAATCTATTTGTAGTGTTGGAAAATTGATTTTGAAAAATTATAGCTTTCTAACTGCCTGCGGTGAGTTGTCGTTTCTTCTCATCGGTAGTTGACCTGAAATCTATTTAGAACAAAAATATGTTCCAAACTTGTGGCAATCGAGATCTCCCCTGTACACAAAACACGATGAAAACCCCCGATACAACTCGAAAACCAATTTAAAATATCAAATTTAATGCTCTAAAAAGTATTATTCGTCCAGTCTGGGTCCAATTTCACGTAATTTCCACTTATATCTTCTGGATGATTATATACAATTATGAAAGTGTTTTTTATATCTTACTTGCAATGTTGCTCCTGACCTACGCGTCTCAAAACTCCCTCATTTCTTTTTCGACAGATACACTATATCAAATAAAAATCTGAGACAATTTCTTACCTTTGTGCAGACGCACTCGGAGGTTGCATGCGCTGCGGCGTACAAGGTTCGAGTCACGGTAACGGATTTTTTATAAATCGTAACCATTACGTCGTCAGATCATGAGCGCTGGTTGTTGTTTTATCGTTGTCAGATTGACACTGTCTGTTCTCCGTTTGACACCACATGTGAATTGTTTAACTTTCATGACGGATGTTTTGAAAGACACGACGTTACATTTATAAAAAATAAAAAATCCGCTACCGTGACTCGAACATGCATCGCCTCAACGCATTGCACCACCGATGGAGTTGACATAAGATCGTCTAAATAATATTTTAAGACTTTTCTTGGCACAAATAAAAACGAAAACCGTTCATGAAATCGTGAATGCCCGTGGAACAAAACGTTGAACAGTCTGTTTTAATTTTTCGTGAACGTTTCCGTTTCTTTTTGCTACCGTCCGTTCACTATTTTGGTACATATTTTTTTCTAATAGTGTACTCTCTAAAATGCCCCAGGAGCAAAATTCCGGATTGAGATCCAGAGGTTTTTTAAGGTATTCTTTGTTGAGGCTCGTCCTGAGTGCTGATAATGCCTGAGTACTGTTGAATTTCCTTGACATGGTTTGCGTCAAATGTAGCCTTGACTTTTCCGATAAAGTCTGGTGTTGTTAAAGGGTGATACGGTCAAAAGTTGGTCCAAGGGAAAACGCGCTAGTAATGCGTGAAATGCGTTTATTAAAAATCAAATTAAATTTCTGTTTCAATTCAATTCGAGTATAAAATTTCAGGAAAAATATTCGTTAGCTTTCGCTTTTCAAAATCGAATTGCGGGCCGTCACGCTTGAGCCCATCTGGGCCAGTCAGATTTTGTACAGCCACCTTTGTTCCCCTTCTTCGCCGGCAGAAAGCAGTTTGGCCTTGACTGCTGCTCGTCCTTAGCTGTTTTTGGTCTTCTTTAGGTTCCGCTTGACAATAGGCCCAGCTATTTCTCAATTGGGCGGAGCATAATGACAGTGCCTTGGGCAGGGTTTCTTGTCCTTGGGAACTACCTGAACGTGTTGCGGCGTACAACTCCATTGGGCCTGGTTTTACCGTAATGGCAAGAAAGCATAATCCGGCAAACAGTACGGAACAATCGTGTTCTTCAGGAAAGGGCGCAGACGTTTATTCAAACACTCTTTCAGCGTAATTTCTTGTGACGTCCCGGAAGCTATGAAAATGCTACTTTTTCAAGGCCAGCACGGTACAGATGGCTTGACCAAACCAGATATTTCTTTGCGGAACTTTGACAGTTTATGTGCTTGAAAATATCTGCGATACCTTTCGCCCTTCGCTTTTGACCATATAAGAACTCCGTGTCCTGGACGCTGCTTGTAGTCGCGCTATGACGTAGGTGTTCTGTCGTCATTACAGCGCGTAACTTTTCGGCAGCCATTGTTGTTCGGTACAGCCTCGCGGGATCGCGCTTTGGCTGTTCGTATTTTGTAGTATCATCGCGCGACCTTTGAGTCACTACCTTCGCTTTGTAAGCGATAGCCGTCTCGTTTTTGGCTCATGCACGGCTTGTAGACAAACAACCCAGCTTATTTGCGGCGCATCTCCGAGAGAGAGGTTTAGGGTTCGCTTGAAACTAACGGCAACTCTCTTTGTCGTCTCAGCGGCCTTCCGGTTTTGCGATTCCTCCTCGATCCAGACTTTCCTGGCTTGTCGAGCAGAACGTTCGCCAAACAGCTTTAATTACTTTGTAATCGGTTACTTTGGGCAACTTTTGCGATTTTGCCAGCTTTGCTTGTGCGAGTAAGCTCGGTATTTTCGCGATGTTGCGCGAACCAAAATTTTGATACGCTGCATCTTCTTTGCTTGGCGGCATTTTGACAACTGCAAGAGTGAATTCCAAAATAATCGATAAATGGTAGCAACATTCTACACACGACACACCTGTCAAAATGAGGGGTGTTCAAGCGTTTTTAAATGCAAATTGAAAGAGAATACGTGCAGAGTTTACATATGACAGAATTTTGACCGTTATCACCCTTCTATCGTTTTGGGCCTCTTGCCTTTGGGATGCGAGTATCGCACTGCCAGTGATCGGGGTGTGTAATGAGCAATGGTACGAGAAACAAAGATTTATTCAGCATTTAGTATGATTGAGGCCCGCTCTAAACGATAAACCGATTGTGGTTTTGCAGGCCAGAATATTCACAAGCTAATCCAACAATTGTGAGCGTTTTGAATTTCCTCCAAAATCGTTTGTTACGGTATCTAATATTTCGAGAATGGTTCTAAGAAATAAGTTTGATTTTTCCAGAGAATAGTTTCCAGATGCGTCCGTTATGTAATGTCATTACGTATACGGCCTGAGTGAAAGATTCTTATGTTAACAGCTTACGCCGAACATCGGTTGGGCCCGTTATAGCCTCCAATGACGTAAACTTCTACGAGACGTGTCATCCACAATGAATACGTGGTTTTGGGTATTTAAATCGTTTCTAAATTGTGAGTTAGTGATACGTGATACATTAGACAAATAAGTATGTGTTAGGTAAGTCTACAAATAATAACGATCAATATGGGATCTTTTGCACGGCACGTAGGAGCCCCAGAATTGAAATATGGGGTCATTATCAAGGCGGCTATATACCAGATATGAACTTGATCATGGACCAATTTGTGTTTTGGAAATGATTTATCTGAGGATGGTTGTGATGTTAGGTATTATATTATTTAAATAAGACCGATATGGTCCTAGTCCCCGCAATGGTTTTAACGACCATAATACTAGCACAATGTACCAAATTCCAACGACTCGGGTGAATTGCTGCCCTCACCAGAGCGCTCCAATAACCAAATCTTCGGGATCGGTTTATATGGGGCTAATACTCAATCTATGGACCGGATTTCGACCAATCTTTTGCAGATGGGAGTTTTGACGGCCAGGTATATTAACACGCCGACGGTACCAAATTTCAACGAATCAGATGAATTTTGGTCTTCCCAAGGCTCCCGAGGTCGAAATCCTGGTGGATCGGATCTATATGACGGGGCTATATTATTATGGACCGATGTGGAGCCAATTTTTGCGAAGTGCGTGTTAGATACGCAGTTACTCAACACCATGACCAAATTTCAGCCGTGATCGGATGGAAATGTTTGCTTCTCTTAGAGCACTCGCAAGCACAATCGGGGATCGGATTAGTTAATGGGGTTTAATATATATTTGGACCGATAGTGGCAATGTTGCGGATGGCTTTGTTAGAGACCGATGATAACTAACACGCAGTGAACCAAAATTTCAGCGAAGTCGATGAAATTTGCCTTTTTTAGAGGCCTCGCTAAGGCAAAAGTCGGGGGATCGGTTTATATGGGTCGGGCGTATACTAATTATTGACCGATGTGGACCGAATTTCTTGCTGATGGGTTAGTGGAAGCAGATATACCAACAGCCATTGTACAAATTGTCATGCCGGACTCGCGGATGAGAATTCTGCGTTGTCCCTTAAGGCCTGCCGTTGCAGCAGCCACAATCGGGGGACTCGGTTTATGGAGTGTGGAGTATATGTCATAATGGACCGATGTGGACAATTTTTGGCATGGTTGTTAGAATAACCCATACTAACATCCGATGTACCCAAATTTCAGCCGATCAGATTAAATTATGCTTGCTCTTAGGCCTTCGCAATGCCAAATGGTTGGGGCGCGTTCTTTATATGGGGGCTATACGTAAAGTGGGACCGATATGGCCCATTTGCAATACCACTCTGACTACCATCAATAACAACTACTTGTGCCAAGTTTCAAGTCGATGAGCTTGTTTCGTTCGAGAAGGTTGCGTGGATTTCAAACAGACGGACGACATGCGTCAGATCGACTCCAGAATTTAATTCACGACCCAGAATATATATAATTTATTGGTTCTTAGGCAATCCTTTCGATGTGGTTACAACGGAATGACAAAAGCTTAATTATACGACCCCATGGCTATGGGTGGAGGGTATAAAAGGTATAGTTGATTCATTGGGATCCCGTCCGCACGAATTTATATTTTGTGGAATAGCTCGTGATATTTCCCATTTACTACCATATCGAGGTGACGAGGATAGTCATAGCCAATTGACGTTATTCCTCCAATCGGAATACATTTATTATCATCCAACGGAAAAAATGTATTTTTCCTATTTCCTGATGAATAAAATTTCTAGATTAAGACAAACTAAAAAATAAACACAACGACAAAATCCATTTCCGTGGAAGTGATGAAAACCTCACTTACGAAGGTCAGAAGAGTTAAGTGAAGATAAGACAGACAAATTGCATTTGTCAAGCTTACTACATACTCGTAATACTTAGTTAAAAGAAGCTTATGTGCAATTGCTTCTGGGTCCTTGAAAGGAATGTCTCAATTATTGTCAATGGATTGAAGTAATTAAATTTCATTGAAATATTTCTAAGTGAATTACATGCGGATGAATACCATCAAAGTAAAGCATTTTTGGTTGATATAGAAACGCCAAGAATTTTTTTGTGGCAAATCATCATCAGCATCGACATCGACATCCAACCTCCCTAAATCCCAAGACTTTAGTTTCATATTCAGGCGTATGCATATACAAAATGGAATGGAATGCAAAATGTTTGCTTTCCATTTTGATGAGAGCGAAACAGTGGAAGGTAAGGAGGCAATGCGTTGGCTGGCTGATGCCATTCGTAGAAGGAATTCACTGATGGCAAAATAAACTTGAAATTCTTATTTAGAGGCCAAGGTCACTGTGCCATGCCCGAGTTTAGTACAGAGAGCAAGAGACCCACAAAACTACACGTGTGGGTACTTAGGCAAAGGAACAAATGTACCAGTAAGTGCACACACACACACACACGCACACAGACACACTCTGAGCAATATAAAGTAAAACCATAGAATAACTGTGGTTGTAAAATTCCCCCTTAAAGGGGTTATAAATATCCAACGAGAGATTTTTGTATGTATTGTGTGTGTGTGATAATGGCTCTCATGTGGTAGTGTAATGCATTTGTGTTATGACATTCCATTACTGTTGCTTACTTAAATATCCTCATTTAAAATTGTATTCGTATTGGTAATGCAACCCATACATGGAAGATACACACTTACATATATGGGATGGTGGTATAATTACAGTGTACGAAATTGAAATAGGGCAATCGGGTTTTATTATATTCAAAAGAAAGAAATACTTTCCTGCGGACGAAATTTCCCTTTTACATCAAATAAAATCTGAATTTATAATAAGCGGACAAACGATTGCTCTTGCTTTTAATAAGAAAAATTTAGTATCAAAGAAAACTTTGCTTGTTGAAATTTCGTTCCTCAGAAACGAAAACTCTTCTTTCAGTGTAGTGAAAAAAATATCTGATGAATTAAAATTTGCTAAAAATCAACGAGTTTTCTAAAACATAAAAGCAGGAATTAAAACAGGAATTAGCACTACTATACAGGATGGATGGAATTAGTACTATTATACAAAGTGGATGACATGTATTGTACACCGAAAGAATTCTCTTCGTTAATTTTACGAAGAATTCTTCATTAACTATTCTTCCTGAATTCTTCATTAAAATAACGAAATTTTCATTCATTTTCGTAAATTTTACGAAGAACATTTTACGATATACGAAACTTCTACGGAAACATTCTACATTAACTTTTCTTCGTAAAAGTTCGTACTTTTAACGAAACCTTTCTTCACATTTCAATGAATTTGTGAAGAAGTTTTTACGATATTTTACAAATACATTGCGTTAAAATTTCTTCATAAAAGCACGAAAAACATTTTCTTTGAAATAACGAGGAAGAATTTCATTGAAGTTGTAAAATTCCGTTCGCGACATTAAATTGTTTTTATAATGTGCTTGAGTGTATTCCTTTATTCTATTTTTTATGCAAGTCTATGGACTATCTCATTTGGGTGATAGCGCGCTATGAATAAAAGTGAAAGCAATAAAAATAAATAATATTCTCAATAACTTAAGGATGTAAAGTAGTGATGTCATTTTTCCAACTCACACACTTGCAATAAACCAAATGCACTGTCGACTATTAAAATTTTTTTTTAAACTCGAACATTTTTCAGAAAAAGTACGAAAGTTTTTCATAAAAAGTACGAAATTTTTTCATAAAACTACGAAAATTTTTCATAAAAAGTACGAAACATTTCATAAAAAGAAACGAAATTGTTTTAAAAAAGTACGAAGATCTTCTCATAAAAAGTACGAGATTCTTCATAACGGTAATTTTTTTTCTTACAAACTACGAAATTTTGGAAGAACTTTTCTTCGTAAAAGTACGAAATATTTCGTACCTTTTAATTTGACAAAGTTTCTATTGGTTGTAAAACAAGAAAATTTCGTAGTTTTAACGAAATTTGGTTCTTTTTACGAAGAAAATTCTTTCGGTGTAACTACTTCAGTTGCTATCGTTTCTAAACCGTCGTCGTGGTTTAGAAATGTTAACAATTGCGATCATGGCAAGGAATCGAAAACTTCTAAACATTGTTTCTTAATTGCACTTAGTCCATTAGTTAATGGTTCGGCGGCGGAATCTAATACCTCACCACCATGAATAAATTATTAGTTCTTTTGACAATTTAGGGAGGGCTTGAGGACGTCTGAGGACAGCTTCCCGATGATAAATTTAAGATTCACCTATGAGACTATTCAGATTCTGGATCTATAAGAACCATTTTTGTTTGAGTTTTAGAGGGAAGGTGGAATATTAAACATCTCTTTGTAAGTGTGCAGAAAATTATAAATAACGTCTTGATTTGAATCTTAAATCTGTAGAAGTAAATCTGGAAATGTTACTTGGTTTCAAGAATTTTTATTCTCTCTCTAT
>PGFW01019273.1:0-10292 GCA_003123925.1 Haematobia irritans | reverse complement strand
TATAGAAAATTTTGTCAAAATTTTATTTTTGTTGTAATTTTTTTTTTTAACTTTATTTCTATAGAGAATTTGTGAAGGACCTTTTACTTGTAAAGGAATAATTTCCAACATTTACCAAAACATCAAGTATTCTACCAAACTGCAAAAAATCTATGGCAACAGTGGATAGAAAATTTGTTTCGCTATAATATAGATTAAAGAGCGTTCACAGATATTGTATTAGTCTGAGGAACACCACATAGTGTCCGTGCTATTTTTCATAGCCTTTCTGCCGCTTTTACAAATGGCTCTTGGACCAATATATCTAAATGTAATAGATGCAACATGACATTGAGAGAATATCTATTTGTCTCTCTATACAAATACGCACACTTTTAGGCCACTCTGTATATGTATCGTAGGTTGTGCTTAAAAGGAATTTATGACCGTACGGCACACATTACAATCCAAGCCCAAAATTTTTATTCGCGATGACATCGTATTTCCACACTAGACTTCTCCAATATTTTATAGGTGACGACAAAACGGATAAATACATAGTCAGTCCATGGTCCACTCATACCAAAACCAAATCCTCTTCTTCCAATTCATACAATAATCACCAAGCTTTCCTATTCGTTCTTTATATTCTACGGGAAGCCAGAAGCATGTATACGAATCAAACGAGTACATAAACAAGTGTCCATAAGATCCTATGTGGAGTATATGAACGTCTGCCATGACATTTCACCTATCCCTCAAGAGATGGAGAAATATATCCTGAGGGAAGGTACTCGTAGTGAAGTGGAATGAAATAACGCATCATCACCGTCTGTTGTTGATGCGCATCATGAAAATGTCTGACATAAACCATAAACTCTACTCTGCCTCTGACGAATCTCTTAAGCTTTTGATGTCACTGCCATGGTCCAGTGAAAGAAAGATGAATGGAGAGACATAACAACAATGCATTTGTTTTTGCAAAAGCCATCAACAATGTTGATATCCTTAAGGGGTTTCCATATTTCTGACTGGTCACTTTGCAAGTTTTGATTGGAGGAAATGAAAGAAGGATAAGGGATTTATTTTGTTTCTCTCTCTCTTTACTGAAATTGTCTTGTTGTTGCTATTGGTGTTATAAATATGGATGTATTTTTTTGTGATGGAAAATATTTTTGAGTCAATGCGATTATGAGTTTTTTTAGAAAAATTGCTTGAGATTTTTTTAGAAAAAATAACTTTGAGGCATAGGTTAGGTTAGGTTAGGTTAGGTGGCAGCCCGATGAATCAAGCTCACTTAGACTCTGTCGTCATTGGATACCACATCTGGTGAACTTCCTCTCCTATCACTGAGTGCTGCCCAGATTCCATGTTAACTCAATGACAAGGGGACCTCCTTTTTATAGGACGTGGTCCCAAGGTTCCCATTGCAGTGAAACCACTTCAGGAAGCTTTGAACCCTCCAGAAATGTCAGCCAGCATTACTGAGTGGATATCACCGCTGAAAACTTTTTTTTGGTGTTTCGGCGAAGCAGGAATCGAACCCACGAGCCTTGTGATGCAAGGGCGGGCAATGCTAACATTGCACACGTGGACTTGTAGGCAATTTTTGGAAATTGTCTCAAGACTTATGTAAAAATACGAGACCTTTGTTTAGAAAATGGTTTCTTATATTTTTTTAGAAATATTGTCTTTTAATATTTTTAGGAAAAATTCGTTAGATATGTGTTTTCCATAAGAAAAATTGTATTTAAGTTTTTTTTTAGAAAATTGTCTTTCAAAAAATTATTAGAGACTTTTTTCTCCGAAAATATTTTTCGGTAAATTTGTTTTTGGATATTTTATTTAGGCAAAATATGGTTTAAACATACTTTTTCTTTGAGTCATTCTACCAAGGGATCCGGAGCGGTCCATTTTTCGCCCGCTCCCTCTACGAACGCCGGAAAAATGCCGCTCCGCTCCCTCGAGAAAATTATAGTACAAGCAATTGTTATTTATTGTTCATGTTTATTATACCCTGCTCCACACTGTGGAACAGGGTATTATATTCAGTGCATATGTTTGCAACACAGAAGGAGACGAGATAGACACATGGTGTCTTTGGCAAAATGCTCAGGGTGGGCTCTTGAGTCGATATAGCGATGTCGTCTGTCCGCTGTCCGTGTATCAAGTCTAGGCTGCAGTTTTTGTCCAACTTCGACTTCAATTTGGACAAGTATGTGCTTCTGGCTCAGAATAGAATCCTATTGATTTTGGGAAATCGATTCAGATTTAGATATTAGCTTCCATATTATATATTCGCCCGATATGGACTGTATATGCCCCAGAACCAGAGTTTTACCCAAATTGGCTTAAGAATTTTGTGGAAGAAGAACATTTGATTGTATAAGTCAAGTGTGCAATTTTATTGAAATCTCGGTGTCGATGTTAATATAGTCCCATATATATATTTCGCCCGATATTGGGGCACTATACAGGTCCCAGAAGGCTAGAGTTTTTTATCCCACAATTAGGGTTGAAATTGTGGGTCAATTGAGTACTGTAGGTCAGATATCGCCGAATTTTGTTGAAATCGGTTCAGATTTTGTATAGCTCCACATATATAGCTTTCGGCCGATTACACTCCATATGACCCACAGAGGCCAATTTTATAACTCCGCTTTATGTAAATTTTCCACCAGGAGAGTAGAATTAGCGATTGTGCTGATGCGTGCCAAATTTGCGTTTGAAATCGGATTCAGATCTACAATTATGCTCCCATGATAGCTTTCGCCCGATTACACTCATACGACCACAGAGGCAAATTTGTTTGCCATCCGTTTATTGAAATTTTGCACAGGGAGTAGATACCATTTTGCTATGCGTGCAAAATTTGGTTGAAATCGTTCAGATTTATGATATAGCTCCCATGATATATGTTTTTCTGATTCGACAGAAATATAGTCAAAGATCCAAAGATTTCCTTGTAATCGCCACCTGCTTAGTCAAAAGTTGTAAAATGACTCTAGTTTTCCTAAACTTCGTAATACATATATATCGAGCGATTTAAATCTAATTAAACTTTTTCGAAGATTCCTTAAAATTGCTTTCAGTACTAACACGTTTCCCAATTGTTTTACTAACATTGTGTTCCACCCTAGTCATTCGCCGACTTAAATTTTGAGTTCTGATAGATTTTTTGCGATATGGTTCGAAATTTAGACTCTTTTACAAAGGTGATGCAGGGTATCAATATAGTCGGCCCCGCCCGTTTTGACTTTCCTTACTTGTTTTATTTAGAACAGAGTATATACGGCCGTAAGTTCGCCAGGGACCGAATTCTTATGTTACCGCTCACCATGATTGCGTTAGAACTTTGACTAAAGGCTGTCATCCAATCGAATCACTTGTGTTGCGATAACACTTGCCGATGGCAAGGTATCCTGTAAAACTTTTTAACACTGTCTTGTAAATTGTAAAGTTCCCATACGGTGTACTATATTAAACAAAAAAAGGCCGATTAAATACGCGTTATATAATATGTTTGAAAAATTTTTATAGGAAAATGAAAAACTTACAAAGTGTTCTATTAGAATAATTTTGACAAAATGTTCTATAGAAATAAAACTTGACAAATTTCTGATAGAAATAAAATGTTGACAAATTTTCTATGGAATGTAAAATGTTGACAAAATTTTGGATCGAAATAAAATGTTGACAAACTTTCTACAGAAATAAATTTTTACAAAATTTCTATAAAAATAAAATTTGACACACATTATTTATAGAATAGAAGTTTGACAAACTTTTCTATTGAATGAAATTTTGCACAATTTCTATAGTAATAAATTATGGGACGAAATTTCCTATGGAAATAAAGTTTTGGTTAAATAAATTTTCGGGCGCGACGCGTGTTGTTGTTGAGAGAGATGACTTTTTGGCAATTTTTAAATCAATCCCACGTCGGCGGGCCGGTTTAGGCTGCACGGATATGATTTCTGTGTGAAATATTCGTCTAATCTTGCCACCGGCCGCGCTGCCTACATTCTCACGTGAACGCTCGCTCTAAGACCAGATATGGTGACCAATTTTTACTGTTTCGGTCCGTTTTTTTTGCTTTGTTTGAGAAGGAGGTGCAGTCCCCGGAAAGCTTCACCGTTTGCTATTTTTTGATATTTCTATTTTCTAATTTGACTCCGCCTATATGGTGTGAACTAGGAAGATCGATCAGGGTCGGGCGATCCAGAGACTAAGGCTAAATGCACCTGCCTGTATACTGTAGCATGTGATGGTGTAACATATAGCTGAAGAGAGTATCGCAATATAAGTTGAGACCAAGTGTGGTGTCTCTTTCCATCCCACGGCGGCGGGTTCCTGGTGTACGGATTGACCACTAGGTTGCATTTAGCCAGCGGCTTCTAGTTCGGTACGTTTGTTTCTTCCGTCATTATCTCTGTAGATTGCAAAGAAGGTGATTGGAGTACCCCTTTTCGTCTATTATCTCTGTATCGGGTCCGAGCTGAGGTATCAGAGGTGACTCCAACCGCACGGTACTGAGAGGATCAATATGTCTCCTCAGGTCTGGGACGTCAAGGTACTCTGATCCACCGCCGTTCGGTTTCGGTCAAGTGTTAACCTGTGCTTGGAGTGGGGTGGCATTACCGGACTGCTCCGGCTTAACATTCGCTGGCGGGAGTATAGTCTATACTGACTACCGTGGGCAGGATGCTTGTGCCAGCGGATAACAGCAGTTCGCTATGCGACCTCCGACATCTCCGTACAACAAGTATCTCCGCCGCAGCAGTCTTACACCCTATATTTGTGACCGACGTTCCGGATAGATGCATCACGTTTTGCAATATTTAATTACTTGACATACGACGGTTCACTTGAGTACAAATTAGCGAATAGCTATCGGTGTGTACGTTCATTAAGACAGGATAAGTGGTACTGTCGCTCGCTATACCAGAGGAGACTACGTAGCTGAATATACAATACTGTCTCGTCCTGCGAATTTGTGATGGATACGGGTACATGTGCTTCGAAAGGGATCGCACAAGACCAGTATCCCGCTTGTGCAGACCACTGCGTGACTCGCACATTATTTATGGCCTCCATGGTAGGGCTTCGGTATCGCATGCATCAAGTCTTGCGAGGGGATTCTACGAGGCTTATATATGTGAGCGCGCAAATGCGTTGGTAGCTGTGCTCCTTTGTTAATAGCCCTAACATTGGGTGGCTGGTTATTGTGTTGGGTATATAATATAGAGTGTATTGGATTCCCATAGTGACACCCGTTTTTGGCATTTTCTCTCCTGGGTAAAATAGAACGGCAGATTTTGTTGTGTGCGCGGACAGTAGATGATTCTACATTCTTAGCGTCCCAAACGAGGAATCTGTCCAGCGTTGTATTGTTCGCGTCTGTCGGCCAGAGTCGTATCTTTAGCATGCATCGTGGGTACTTGTATTACTCGCCTCTCTCCCTCGGAAGGAGGGCTCTCCGTGATGTGGTCAATTATCGCGCATTCAGAGCCGGGAATCGCTCTTCTCCATATATATTGGGGTCAGCCCACTAATCGACCCTCGATTTCATAAATCCTCATTGAACTCCGGATCGGTATATTAAACACTCTAAATGCGGACCAGCACTAGTGGGCTCTCTTTGAGAATTGCATGCGGTATTTTAGGGAGTACGACGCGCTCTTCGTGAGCTCCCGTCCCAGTTATTCAGTTCATGATCCATGAAGGATCCGCTATTCGTACCTATAATACAGTACAGCCCGCGACCTCGCTATTATGAATTTTGGCTCCATTCAAACGCGCGCTTCCGGTGTTGGATCGAATTCTCGTGCGCAGGAGTGGGTCCTCATAACTTCCCAGTTGAAGCAGTGGATCGCAGACGAGCGTGATGAACGCGGTCGTGCTAACTCCTGCATGACCCAAGAATAGGGATCACTGAATTCTAGATTTATAGTCAAGATGAGTTATGGTACGCGTTTTGATGCTAAAGCACATGCATGGTTCGCTTAGGATGGAGAGCGGAGCATGTAAATATGGATTAACACACTCGTGAGAGCGTCGTCACGCAGCTTCGCCACGTAAAGGCGCCATGGAATGGGTCAGGTTCGCAGCACTGTATTATTGCCCTGCTCCGGGAGGCATCGCCCGTGAAACTAGATTCGAGTATGATGCGGATAAATTCCTTCAGAGCCGGACAGTCTTGTCGATGCATCCTGAGATGTCGAGAAAGTAGAGGAGGCAGGCGAGTGATAGTCACTACGTCTCCGATTACGTTTGGTCCGAGCGATGAGATAGCGGGATCTTAGCACACTTGTCAAAGTTAACTCCATACCTGATCATCACACAACAGCCCGCGACAACATACCTCAGGCGCTCTGGTCGCTGCCAGAATGAAGTTCATAGTTCGGATAGCTGCTAATGCTGGAATGTCATTTCAGTCCTAGACGTTCGCGTGACCTCGTCGCACAGAGAATTCGGAAAGGACAGCTCGGTCCGTGTCCAGACCGACTTGCTGGATCGGACGTGTTTCTATCGTCGCTCGCTCCCACCTTTTAGAACTACTGGTCTCAGCGCAAATTGGTCCTCTCTACGATCCCGCGACACAGCCTTGCATGCCATTTCAGCACACATTAATATAGGGGACTTCAATCAGCCCAAAGCCGGTATAATTACCTTTATGGTGGTTTCAGAAGGCGGATCCTCTCATCGGCGATGTGTTACAGATATCGGACCTAATTCGAATGGCATTCATTTAACGGTCATAACCCTCGCCCATCACTCTTCTGAGAGAGTTGGCATTGCGAGAGTACGTATTAAAACCAAGGGCAGGGAACCACGGTTGGGTCTCATTGTATATTATCTGTGCGGGCTCCAGTCGTCACGTTAGATTTCAGGAATCAAAGTATTCATAAATGGTTTGGTGGGGACAAGTTAAAACTCATGGTGAGTTCCTCGCGGTGGGGGGGTGATATTTTACTCATCGGGCACTTTTACACTCTTATCTCTGTCCTCTATAGATCCTCACCCTCACTTGACGGTTCGAGAAGTATTATCGTTAATAGAATAATGCGGACTTTTATTGACATCACTCCATATCCGGTGCCCATTGTTGTAGATGTAAAATGATGTTGGTGATCTTAAAAAACGTCTATCTCATTACTGATCGTACCAGTTATTCATGCTAGAAATTTGAGGATATCGCCACGCGCCGCAAAATCCTCAGTCTCTCACGTGGTATCGGACATGACTCAGATGGAGGCGATAGATTGATAAAGAGATTTTTGTATAGAAATAAATATTGGTTGGACATATGTTTATCGATCTAACAGTAAATAATTACGATGTGATTTTACATAACACACTCTCAAGATACTCTCTCGGTCTAGTATACACAATAATACGATCAGCCTTTTAAGTCGTCTGCCCATGCAATTGTAGCCAAGAGCTCCATATAGTTAATATGAGTAATACTCTCAAGTCAATTGCGGCACAGTGATTCATTGGGTCCGAGAGACAACTTTTATAGAAATGACACTTTTGACACACTACCTTATTATGACAATGGATCTCATTTAAATTGACCGAATTAGGATAATTTCTAATGCGTATGCATGACACGCTCTCATGTGGGCATAGATGCTTCTTTGCAGCGCCTACCGTTGAGATGATACCAACAAATTCATACCTGTCAGAACTCGTGCCCTTAGAACTGCACAGATGTCTCCGCAGGACACCCTGGATTTCTGGCATTATTTCTGGATTATGATTAAACATCTTCTTTGTTTATTCTGTTTGTTCAAGTCGATCTGCATAGGTGGTTAGTTGTGAAGAAATACAAACGATGCGATTGGGATTCTGGGATCATAGAAACATTGCCTTATTGTTACCACGATGGTTATGCTTTGCGCTGGTGTTTGGAGTAAATTTCAGCAACTCACTTGCGATTACCCTCATCATCTTCTGGACATCACAGCTGTCACGACAGAAACACGATCATTATCACGGCTTAAATCCAGTTTTGTCTTGCGTGATTCCTGCACTTTGTTAAAATATTCCCACAGCAAATCAACCAATCGCCTCGGTGTTCCGCAGATATGTCTTTCTTCGCGTAGTTCATCGGGTACTTGGATGCGTTGCTCTGTTCGTTGACATCCACTTGTGATCGGCTCTATATTTTTTTGGTCAATGTAATTAACATATTCGGCGATAATTATTAAATTTATATTAGCATAAGATATGCAACTTATCATAGGAGACGCTTTATGTTCATCATAACACTTTTTAACCTAATCATATGAGCTTGTGTGTAAATATCCCGAATATAGATATAGGACAATAATATAATCAAAAATAGTCATCACTGAGTGTGGTCGTGTGTACGAAGGACTTGTTATAAGACAATAGGCTGTTTTCGATTTCTCGAGGTATGAGTCTTGCCTCAAGCACCTTAACCTCATTTGTGTGAGGGGTCGTGGTTCTTATAGTTTTTGTGGTTTCTTCGAATTGAGTGCGAGCATATAAGCGTTTTAACGTGGTAACTGCCTCGCCTATGCCGGATTTCAAATATGCCGGTGATCTGTGACTGCAACCTTAGGTTTGTGATCAAAGAACAGTATTTCCGGAAGGTACTAGTTGTAGCCTAGTGTTTCATACATTGTGCTGATTAGTCGATTTAGTTTTCTCAGGCACCGAGTTATTATGTCGTATATCTTTGTCCACTGAAGACGGTCTGACAGGCCGGACAGCTCTGGATACTGTGAATTGGGGTACACAAGTTTATTCTGGACGATATATCGGAGAGGAGTTGGCATTAGTGAGATTTTTTATTTCTCCAAAAATAGCTATGGTATTAGGACTCGATCTCAAGATAAATAGATTTCTCTCAGCCAACCAAGAGCATTCTCTTTGCCAAACGGAACCCAATGAACGATATACAGCTCATAACATTGACAAAATCTTATTTTATATAAAAGATTGATTTTCTATCAATGGTATAGTAGGAATAAGGTCTAATTTGGGCAATTTTCGATTGTAGTTGTACACAGTCGCGTGTTCAAAAATGTCCTTCTCTGACTAGTCAAATTAATAATTATCCGGCTCCCGCGTTCTCAAATTTTCTCGCACTTTTAATAAAAGGCATGGTTTTGTTAGATGATTATTAATGTTGAGTGTTCCCAAGTCAGAAGGTTTAACGATGGTTACTATTTGAACGTTGTAACAGCGGTATGGAGCGTAGATATAGCATTATTGGAAACCTAGAAACGCGTTTGCATAAACAACGTTTTCTCTGATGCTCTTTTTTGTAAATAGTTAAAATCTTTCCATATTGAAATTTAGTTATGCGGTTTGATAGATGATGTTTAGTTAGTCCTCTATATCAGGACTTTTTGTGTGTGGTTAAGATAATCTGGTTGTATTATCATATATAAAGTTGAGAAGGTTTAATGATTACACTTACTCATGTTATGCATAACCACTAAGATAATCGAGCCAATTGGTATGAATGTTTACATAGAGGTAAATTGTATAATAGATCCTAACTAAACTAACGCTGTCACACTCACAAAAACTCAATATATAAAGTACTATTCTTTGAAGCCTCGATGTATATACGAATGTTTGTTTTTACCAAGAATAGTTTAAATGTGATTCATCGATAGACTCTGAAATTCTCTCATTCTTGGTTCGTGTCTGATTAGTGATTCAGACGCGGATCGTGTCGGTTTAACAGATAGGAAAAAGAATGCAAGTGATGACCCCTCAATTTGTCTGAAATTCGAGTATGTCTGACAGTATCAAAATTCTTCAATTAGTGGATGAGTGATTGAGTACTTATGGTGTTGCGTAGTTTGGTAGTTGATCCGATTTGTCTCTCGCCGTTTATTCGTTTTTAGAGACGTCTCGTGTCCTTTTTGCCTCAAATATGAACTCTCCACTCTTTAGTACAAATACCTTCCAATCAAATTAAGTTCGGTTACTTAACTAGTCGTGATACCTGCGACTAAATACTAGTTGTACACTAACATTCACTTATTTCTTCATGATTGGACATAGATACGGGGACGGACGGACATTCATCATTAGCGGCATAGACTCGAATGCAGAAGATATGGTATTCTGGTGGAATCGTAGCCATTCGTCAACGGATTTAATTAATATGAGAATATTAATGGGTCTTTAAAATCAGAACTATTATCTATTTTATAGGTAAGGCCCATTCTTTAATTGACAGTTAAACACTCGTTTAAAGCGTTGTTTTTCAATGTTGGCTACCTCCTACGCGTAACCATTATAACGCTGTTCAACTTTTTATG
>PGFW01019271.1:2513-25463 GCA_003123925.1 Haematobia irritans | reverse complement strand
TTGTGTTTGTGGTTGTAGGTTGCTGTTTGCTTAATGCCATTATTGTTGATAGTACTTTGTGCAATCTTTGATGGACGTGTCATTGTTTTCGTGTTTTTTGCAGTGATAATGGAATTAAGGGATGTCATTCGATAGAGAAAATTGCTATAACTCCGTTAAGGAAATAGTCGCCTTATTTTATACAGTCATTAGGTACTTATTTCAATCGCAAGCTTATATAAAGAAACATAGCAGGTCGCAATGATTTTTTCGGCTTTATAGACATTTAAATAATGCTTTAATAATAAAGTACTTGCTTTTTTATTTAAATTTATCAATCATGATAATCTCTTAAAACTTGAAAAGGTCTAAGCAATTCTTTGATATGAACTGGACCAATCAAGATATAACTTCCAAGCATATATATCTCCCCAAGTTGACAACTGATCGCTTTCATCTTTCGTACAAGACGTACCAAATACCAACCCCTATTTCCTACTATATAATGAACATATATTCTTGATAAGTGAGAAATTCCAAGACGATATAAAGATGTCCGTGTGACCGTCTGTATGTTCACGCTCCACTCTTCAATAATGAAGCTACGAGTATCGTGCTGAAATAAAGCACAAACTCGTTTTTTATATGCCATAAAATCTATATATTTTCAAGTAACAAGCAACGACGAAGAGTTGCCAATGGATACAAATACATTTGATTCAATCACGAAATTAATTGCTCCAATTAGTTTTTAATTGAAATGTCTTCAATCATAGAAATAATAGTATCAAATAAAAAATTATTTGAAATTGAATTAAATCTTTAAATAATCAAATTAAAAAAATTATTGATATTATTAATTTTTCTGATTGATTTTCGTTTCAATTAAAAAACTTGTTGAATCAATTAAATTTTTAATTGCATATTTTTTAAAACTCAAACTAAGATTTTAATTGGAAAAGTTTTTCGTGATTTTTTTCTGTGTAGTTATTGACGGTTTATATAGATCATGGCAGATTTCAAAAGATCGAGCCAGATTTCAATATATGTTATCCAGAACAAAAACCTTTTATATACTACACCATACATTGACAGGAATTGATAATGAGATACGGAAATGTGGATCCAGAAAGGGGTGGCAGGGTAAATATAGTCGGTCCGCCGACTTTTAGACTTTCCTTACTTGTTGTTTTTGGAAAAATATAGATTTTAATGAACAATAAGAATAAAATATACGGAAGTAGGAAAGCATGATGTATGATTAAGATATTCGGTTAAGACAAAATTTTGAATGACTGGTAACGTTTACTGGTAGTGCATAAGGGGTTCAATTTGTTTATCATATTTAATGTTCCAGTGTTTTTTTTTTTTAATTTATTTAATTTATTTTTATACCCTCCACCATAGGATGGGGTATTTAACTTTGTCATTTCCGTTCGTAACACATCGATATTTCGCCTACGCCCCACTAAAATATAAATTCTGAGTCGTGGTGAAATTCGAGTCGACCAAGCATATCCGTCCGTCCGTCTGTTTGAAATCACACTAACTTTCGAACAAAACAAGCTATCGACTTGAAACTTGGCACAAGTAGTTGTTATTGATGATGATATTATTGATGATCGGATGGTATTGAAAATGGGCCATATCGGACCACTTTTACGTATAGCCCCCATATAAATCGACGCTCAGATTTGGCTTGCGGAGCCTCTTTGGAAGAAGCAAAAATTCATCGTATCCGTTGAAATTTGGTAACATGGTGAGTAGTATATTTCTCTAACAACCATGCAAAAATTAGTCCACATCGGTCCATAATTATATATAGCCCCATATTAAACCTACCCCCGATTTGGCTGCGGAGCCTCTAAGAGAACAATTATCATCGGATCGGCTGAAATTTGGTACATGGTGAATAGCAATGGTCTCTAACAACCATGCAAAAATTGTCCACATCCGTCCATAATTATATATAGCCCATATAAGCGATCCCCCGATACATGTGTTAGTATATGGTCTCTAACAACCATGCAAAAATTAGTCACATCGGTCCATAATTATATAGGCCCCATATAAGCGATCCCCCGATTGGCTTGCAGACCTCTAAGAGAAACAAATTACATCCGATCTGCAGAAATTGGTACATGATTGTTGATATGGTCTCTAATGATCATGCAAATTGGTCCATATCGGTCCATAATTATTATAGAGCCCCACACAGTGTCATTGAATTGGATTTTTGTCGCGGACAGGTCATGACATTTAACAGGGCATGTGTATACAATACAGTACAGTGCAGCTGGAAGAGATATGTAAACAATAAGAGAGCGAGGGAGTGAGTGAGATACAAAGCGAGCAAGGAAAGAAAAAGCAATGCTTTTGTCTGGCAACAATGTCATGGCCGTTGTAGATAATTTACCAAGAGTTCTATGTCAACAAACCCATACCATTCCCCAGGATGAAATGCATTTCAAGCTAATTGTATACCAATACCATGGCAAAAAAATAAATCCCACTCAAACATATAAATTTCAATATATATTTTTTTTTTGTTTTTTTTTTTTTATTAAAGTCTAAATGTTAAGGTTGAAATTACGAAAGAATGAAGTGGAATATTTTATTAAGGACATGGATGAGTGATATTTCGATAGTAGTCGCTTATAAATATGTACTACAGGGCCTCTTTATTCGATAGTGCGACTATTCGATGTGTTGGGACTAACTATACGTGAGAGCAGTGAAAATCTCCCACCTATATAAATTAATTATGGATTGGAAGAATTTCAATGAAATGAATTTTCAGCAAGGCATGGATGTGAGAAATATTCCAGAGGCAGCCGCTTATAAAAATGTACTAAAGGATAATGCAGGGCCTCTCATTCAATGTTGAACTAAGTACAGTGCGTCCGTCTGTGAAAATGACCCACCTAACACAAATTTATTATTGGTTTAAAAAAATCCAGTTCAGTAATTTTATTATACAAATCAGTTAAGGGATGAGTTTTTAGCTATTATCTTTTTGGTATGCACTGCGTTTAAAAAGCTGAAAGCACGTTCGTGTTGGCGTTTTTACTGTTAAACTGTCTTCAGTTTGGTTTATAACTTTAATAATGAATATTCTTACAAACAAACACAATAGGTATTATATTATTGCATTTTATTATCAAAAATATGTGCTCTGTTAGAGAGTTCTTATCGAAAAATTGTGTTTAGCAACGAAGCTCACTTTTGGCTCAGTGGATATGCAAAATGAAGATCAGCCATTAAGACGGTGCTCCCATTTAAGACGGAGTCGACCATTTAAGACGGTGCCCAGTTATACTCCGGAATGACCCCATCAATCGTGTTATGAATGCTTAAAAAAATGACTGTAGATTTTGCCCGATGTGTGAGAGCTCACATTGTCTGTAAGTGGTTTTCCGCAGTTGGATTTCCTGATTTCTACGAAAGAACAACTAGGAATACATGGTTGTCGTTACCACTCAGAAATTTACTTTTTGTGGAATGCTTGCCGACTAATTATCTATAGAAAAAAATTGTTGAAATGAAATTTTAACAAAAAATTTTCTTTAGAAATGAAAATTTTAACAATATTTTCTATATAAATAAAATTTTGACAAAATTTTTCTACAGAAAGAAAATTTTTACAAAATTTTCAATAGAAATAACATTTTAACAATATTTTTATATAGAAATAAAATTTTGAAAAAAATTTCAATACAAAATAAAAGTTTTGGACAAACACTTCTATCGAAATAAAATTTTCTACTAACTCAAATTTTGACAAAACTTTCTATAGAAATAAAATTTTGACAAAATTTCCTTAAGAAATAAAATTTTAGCAAAATTTTCTATAGAAATCAACTTTTAACAAAATTTATCGACATAAATAAAAATTTTTGCAAAATTTTCCATATTAGGAAAATAAAATTTTGAAAAATATTGTTTAAATAAAATAAAAATTTTTGACAAAATTTCTATAGCAGTATTTTTGATAAAATTGTCCTATAGAATAAAACATTTTCACAAAATTTTCTATAGAAAAAACATGTTTTGACAAAAAATTTCTATAGAAATAAAAGATTTTGAAAAAATTTTCTATTAGAAATAAAATTTTTGACAAAATTTTTCTATAGAAATAAAATTTTGACCAAAATTTCTATAGAAATAAAATTTTGACAAAATTTTCTTATAGAATAAAATTTTTGACAAAAATTTTCATAGTGAAATAATTTGGACAAAATTTTCTATAAAATAAAATTTGACAAAAATTTTCTATAGAATAAAATTTTGACAAAATTACTATAGAAATAAATTTTGACAAAATTTTCTATAGAAATCAAAATTTTGGCACAAATTTTCTGTAGACAAAACAATCTTGACAAAATTTTCTCATAGAAATTAAAATTTGGAAAAATTTTCTATAGAATTAAAATTTTGGAGAAAAAAATTTCTATAGAAATAAAATTTTTGACAAAACTTTTTATAGAAATAAAATTTGGCAACATTTTTCTACAGAAATAAAATTTTGACAAATTTTTCTATAGAAATAAATATTTGACAAAGTTTTCTATAGAAATAAAATTTGGCAACTATTTTCTATAGAAATACAATTTTGACAAATATTCTATGGAAAATAAAATTTGGATAAAATTTTTTTATAGAAATAAAATTTTGCACAAAATTTTCTATAGAAATAATATATTTAACAAAATTTTCTACAGAAAATAAATTTGACAAAGTTTTCTTTTATACAGCATAAAAATATTTGACAAAATTTTTCTATAAGAAATACAATTTGACAAATATTCTATAGAAATAAAATTTTGACAAAAATTTTTTATTAGAAATAATATTTGGCAACATTTTCTATAGAAATTAAATTTTGACAAAAATTCCTATATGGAAATAAAATTATTGGACACAAGTTTTTCATAAAATAAAAATTTGGCAAACTTTTCTATAGAAATACAATTTTGACAAAATTTTCTATAGAAATAAAATTTTGACAAAATTTTTTATAGAAATAAAATTTGGGCAAAATTTTCATAGCAAATAAAATTTGACAAAATTTCTATAGAAATAACATTTTGACCAAAAGTTTTCTATGAAATAAAATATTAGAGAATAAAAATTTTGATAAAATTATTTATTAGAAATAAAACTTTTGACAAAATTTTCTATAGAAATTAATATTTTAACAAAAATTTTCTAATAAGAAATTTAAATTTTTGACAAAGTTTTCTACAGAAATAAAATTTGACAAAAATTTTCCCTTAGAATAATAAAAATTGTGACAAATTTTTCTAAAGAAGTAAAATTTTTGAACCCAATTGTCTATTGAAATAAATTTTGGCCCAAATATTGTATAGAATAAAATTTAAGACAATATTTTCTATAAGAATAAAAATTTTTGACAAAATTTTCTATTAAAAAAAATTTTAACAAATTTTCTATAGAAATAAAATTTTGACAAAATTTTTCTATAGAAATTTTAAAAATTCTTTGAGACATATTTTCTATAGTTTAAATTAATATTTTTCACAAAATTTTCTATAGAATAAGTTTTGAAAACATTTCTATCGACAATAAAATTTTACTACATAACTCAATTTTTGACAAAACTTTCATAGAAATAAAATTTTGACAAAATTTCTTAAGAAATAAAATTTAGCAAAATTTTCTATAGATCAATTTAACAAATTTTCGACATAATAAAATTTTGGCAAAAACTTTCCTATAGAAATAAAATTTTGAAAATATTGTTTATAGAAATAAAATTTTGACAAAATTTTCTATAGCAGTAACTTTTTGATAAAATTTGTCTATAGAAAAAAAACATTTTCACAAAATTTTCTATAAGAAAACATGTTTGACAAAATTTTCCTATAGAAATAAAAATTTGACACAAAATTTTCTTATAGAAATAAAAAATTTTGACAAAATTTTCTATAGAAATAAAATTTGACAAAATTTTCTTATAGAAATAAAATTTTGCACAAAATTTTCTATAGAAATAAAATTTTTACAAAAATTTTATCTAAAGGCAAATAAAATTTATTTTACAAAATTTTCTATAAGAATAAATTTGTACAAAATTTCTTAGGGAAATAAAATTTGCTAAAATTTTCTATAGAAATAAAATTTTGGCAAATATTTTTTATAGAAATAAAAAATTTGAACAAAATTTTCTATAGAAATAAAATTTCGACAAAAATTTTCTATAGAAATCAAATTTTGACAAATTTCTATCAGAAATAAAATTTTGGCAAAATTTTCTTATTAGAAAATTAAATCTTTGACAAAATTTTCTATAGAAATAAAAATTTGGACAAAATTTCTATAAAGAAATAAATTTGCAAAATTTTCTATAGAAAATAAAATTTTTGACAAAATTTTTTTATAGAAATAAAATTTTCACAAACATTTTCTATAGGAAATAAAATTTTAGACAAAATTTTCTATAGAAATAAAATTTTGACAAATTTTCTATTAGAAATAAAATTTTTGACAAAATTTTCTTTAGAAATAAAATTGCGAAAAAATTTCATATAGAAATAAATTTTGACAAAATTTTATATAGAAATAAAATTTGGCAAATATTTTCTATAGAAATAAATTTTGACAAAATTTCCTATTTAGAAATAAAATTTTGACAAAGTTTTCTATAGAAATAAAAATTTACCGCAAATTTTCTATAGACAATAAAATTTTTGGCAACATCTTTTCTATAGAAAATAAAATTTGATAAAAACTTTCTTATAGAAATAAAATTTTGACAAAAATTTATGTGCTTAGAAGCTAAAACTTTTGGACAAAATTTACTAAGAAATAAAATTTTGACAAAGTTTTCTACAGAAATAAGCATTTGACAAAATCTTTCCTTAGCAATTAAAATTGTTGACAAATTTTCTAAAGAAATAAAATTTGACAAAATTGTACTATGAAAGTAAAAATTTTGGAAAAATATTTATAGAAATTAAAATTTAGACAAAATTTTCTATCAAATAAAATTTTAACGAAATTTTCTATTAGAAATAAAATTTTGACAAAATTTTCTATATAAATTAAATTTATGACAATATTTTCTATCAGAAATGTAAAATTTTCACAAATTTCTGCCCTTAGAAAAAATGTTTAACAAAATTTTTTACATAAATCAAATTTTGACAAAATTTTCTATAGAAATAAAAATTTTAACAAAATCTCTACATAAATAAAATTTTGACAAAAATTTTCTATAGAAATAAAATTTTGACAAATTTTCTATGAAATTAAAATGTTAGACAACATTTTCTATAGAAATAAAAAATTTATATAGAAATAAAATATAGATAAAAATATGTATTTAATCTCAGAAATAGTCAAGCATTCGATAGAGCTGTCAGGTTGGATGTCCAGCTGTCCAGATTGCCAATTCTAGAGTTGGCCAATCCCGAAACATAAAGGAACCTTCGTTATGACTATGTAGTTTGAAATGAACGATACATTTTTTCTAAAGCCAAAGCTCTAAACTAATGAGAAGTTGTAAACTTTCAATTTTCAATTGCGTTTTATTCTATGTTATGCAGGCTAATACATGACATAGAATAACATAGAAGAACAATTTTTTCCTCTATCTTTCCAGCAAAGAGGCGATACTTATACGACAACTATACTTTATATTGGCTCTAGAATATTCCTGGTGTTAAAATTTTCAAACAGATCAAATCTATTAAACCCTGAGTAGCTAGTGGCTCAGGTGAAAATTTTCCATTGCCATACAAGGTTGCTTATCAATAGAAATATCCACACACATTATTTTGAATCCATATTTATGCATAGAACAATGTACTCAATAAAGTGAACATGACATTCTGACATTGTCATAACAATAAACTACAAACGAATAATGGTTGATGGTGTGTGGTAGCATGTGTATGGTTGTTTGTTTTTTCCTTCATCCTCCAACAATGGATCATTGGGTGGACTAGATGGCCTGATATCCTTTCGATATCGTTTGATGTACAGTAATTTGCTGTCTGTTTGTTCGCAAAAAAAGAGGGGAAAAACAAACACCAATTGCTTGTAATACAAATTCAATAAATATCAAGATAAGATATTGCACTTTGCATGGATATTGTGTTGTATGTCGTCTTTGATATCAATCTATGGATAGCCGATTAAACAATAACTAAATGTGAAATATTAGGACGGAAAGTGCAATAGTAAATAGTAAACAATAATGTGCTTTAAATTCTAGGAATTTGCATTGTCAATCGATAATGAAAAATTTTCAATATTAGTTATCCCCCATTGGATTAGACGTGCTCCGTTTGTTATACCTCCACCTATAGCGATGGGGTATATTAAACCTTTGCATTCCGATTTATAACACACTCGAAATATTGCTCTAAGACGCCCATAAAAGTATATATATATTTGGGATTCATGCGTGAAAATTCTGAGTCGATGCTGACATGTCGTCCGTCCGTCCGTCTTGTTGAAATCAACGCCTAACCTTCCGACGATAACAGACGCTAGGTCGACTTGACACTTGGCACACAGTAGTTGTTATTGATGTAGGTCGAATTGGAATGCAAATGGCCATATCGGTCCACTTTTACGTATTAGCCCCATATAAACGGACCCCAAATTTGGCTTGCGAGCTCCTATAAGAGAACAAATTGTCATCCGATCCTGGCTGAAATTTGGTACATGTGTTAGTATATCGGTCTCTAAGTCAACCATGCAAAAATTGGTCCACATCGGTCCATAATTATATATAGCCCCCATATAAACCGATACCACCGATTTGGCTTGCGAGCCTCTAAGCGGAAACAAATTTCATCCGATCCCGGCTGAAATTTGTACATGATGTTAGTATATGGCTCCAATGACCATGTAAAATTGGTCCATATCCGGTCCATAATTATATATTAGGCCCCCATATAAACGATCCCAGATTTGCCTCCGGAGCCTCTTGGAAGACCAAAATTTCATCTGATTCAGTTGAAATTTGGCTACGTGATGTTATATATGGCTCTCAAGAACCCATGCAAAATTGTCGATACCGCGGTCATAATTATATATAGCCCCATATAAAACCGATCCCAGGTTTGACCTCGCGTGCCTCTTGAGAAGCGAAAAATTTCATCCGATCTTGAAATTTGGCTTTTAGTGGTGGTGTATATGATACTTAACAACCATGCCAAAGTTGTCCATATCAGTCATTAATCATATATAGACCCCATATAAACCGATCCCAGATTTGACTCGGAAGCTCTTGGGAATGAACCAAAAGTCTCGAGATACAGTTGAAATTTGCGACGTGAGTGTTAGATATATGGCTAAAAACCCATGCCCTAACTAGGTACCATATCGCGTCTATAGCTTATATATAGCCCTCAGATAAATCGATCCCAAATCACACAAACAATTGCCCGTCCATGATCAAGTTCATAATTGATTATATAGCCCCCATATAAGCGACCCACATATTTCAATTTTCTTGCGCTCCCTACGTACCGTGCAAAAGTCCATATCGATTCCGTAACTATTTGTAGACTTACTACACATACTTTTTGGTCTAATATATTACCACGTATGACTAACTTACATTTAGAAAACGATATAAAATTACACAACCCAAAAGCATAATTCG
Source organism: Haematobia irritans (assembly GCA_003123925.1). Classification (NCBI taxonomy): domain Eukaryota; kingdom Metazoa; phylum Arthropoda; class Insecta; order Diptera; family Muscidae; genus Haematobia; species Haematobia irritans. The sequence goes on along the minus strand of PGFW01019271.1, from coordinate 15,844 downwards.
TATTGTGGATGACAGTCTTTCGGTAGAAGTTTCTACGCTATCCATGGTGCGAGGGTACATAAAATTCGTTTCCTGGCCGAACTTACGGCCGTATATACTTGTTTGTTTTTAAACAAAAACAAAAGTGAGAGGCGCTTAGAATTTATGTTAGTTAACATGTGATACTAATTCAGAACATAAAAACTACGCAGGGTCTAAAGTCTGGCGGGATCCACTATATTATACCCTGCACCAATTTTTTTCTTCACATTTGTAATCCACCGGCCATTGAACTAGCCATAGATGATTTTCCCAGACTTTTCTATATTCACGATTCATCCCCGTCTGTTAGAGGAATTTCAATATTCTGCAATCCGTAGTTGCAATCTTGTATTGCCTCCTTTATTGGCATTGTGTTTTTGTTCTTCATGAATACTCGAAGCACTGTGCATTTGCTATGGCTTACTTAAATCTACTACATGATAAAATAAAAAGCTTTTTATAATAGTTTTTTGTTATTTCACTTTATCCCATCTATTACTGTATAATTGTATTTATAAAAAAAAATATTACACAAACAATTTCCAAATTTAATTTAAAACTTAAAAAAAAACGAGGCAAAAACTTAAATAGGTATTTCTTTGCTATTTACAAAAGAAAGGTCAACTAAAATTATTTTTATTTCTAACAGTTGTGTGTTGTCGTTCATTACAACTGAACTCTTGAGTCAATTCTTAGTCTAAATAAATTGAATGTTTAATGGTATACGAAAACAAAAATTCAAAAAAATATATATGAATAAAACCGGCTAGGGAAAGCGAAAGAAAATTCGCTTAACAAAAATCCCATCTTATTTTATTTTTATGCAAATTTTGTTTTGTTATTTTCGCGGATTTCCTTTTCCCCCCTTTGTCAAGTCACGGCACTTAGTGGGGCTGTAATAATAAATAAGTGTGTTTGTGTGGAACTTTCCTTCACAGATCCTTTTTACCAAGCAAATTATCCTCATGAGCCTTTTGGGCAATTTTAAATAAACTCTCAAAGGTAGCATTGCCCGTTTGCTTAACCATACCAAGAAATACACCCTCCTTAGATTGGGTTAGTAGTTCATAGGGTGTACCAAACTCTACAGCTCGGCCAGCATCCATTACTAAAACCTTGTCAGAATCCATAACGGTATGCAAACGATGGGCAATGGTTAGAACAGTACAGTTATGGAATTTATGGCGTATGGTTGTTTGGATGAGGGCATCGGTTTGGGGGTCCACATTGGCAGTGGCCTCGTCCATAACAAGTATACGATTCTCACGCAGAATGGCTCGGGCAAGACATACCAATTGGCGTTGACCTACACTGAAATTGGTGCCACCTTCGGAAATTATACCGTGAATGCCATTGGGCATATCGGTAACCACATTCTTTAGTTTCACCTGAAAAGAAATAGAAATAAGGTGACTCCATTAAATTTATTGTTTTTATTGTCTATTTAATTAAATTGAATTTAATTTAATATAAATAATATTAATTAATAAAAAATTTTGATAAAAAAATATTATTTGAAATATTTAATTATACTATATGATTAAATAATTAATTTATTATATATTTAATAAGTAAAATAATATGTATTTATATATTAAACTAATTTATATATATTAAGTAAATTAAACAATTACATGTTTGAATTGAAACTGATTTGATTAAACTTATTTGTATGTTAGTGATTTTATAATTTTAATAGTAAATTAAATAATTAAATTAAATTATTTGATTTGAATTGATTAAATGAAATATAATACTTCTTAACCCTTTTAAGTTTTTTATTTATATATTTAAGTAATTAAATTAAATTAAATAATATTGTATTTAAATTGAAAATTTTATGAAATAATTTTAAAGATTAACATTTATTTTTAATTTACTGAATTTAATTAATTTTATTGTTTAATTAAAATAATTAAATACTGTTATCTCATAATTTATTAAATTAAATTTAATATTATTCACTAGTTGGATTTAATTTTTTTATAAGCTAATTAAATAAACTACATAAATTAGATATTAAAAACAATCAGATCAATATTAAAATGTATGTATTGTCCCAAAATACATATCAATTTTAATAATGTCGCGATCTGGACAGAATTTGATAGACTTCTACAAATTCTATAGACATCAAAATTTAAGTCGTGAAACGAAATGTTAGTAACAAAGAATAATGGGAAAAGATTTAAAATCTGAACCATATTGTTAAGGAAACTTCACAAAAAGTTTATTTATGATTTATCGCTCGATATATATTGTATTAAGAAGTTTAGGAAAATTAAGAGTCATTTTTACAACTTTTTCGACTAAGGCAGAGGCGATTTTTACAAAAGGAAAATGTTGGTATTTTTGACGCAATTTTTGTCGAAATCAGAAAAACATATATATGGGAGGCTAAATGTCTAAAATATGAACCGATTTCCAAACACAAATTGGCACGCACCATCAAAATGAATGAATTTTACTACCCTAGTGCAGAAATTTTCAACTAAATTCGGAAGTAAAAAAATTGCCTCTGTAGTCATTAGTGAGTGTAAACGGGCGAAAAGCTATAATGGGAGCATAATTCTAACTCCTGAACCGATTTCAATCAAATTGCAACACCTTGAACTATTAAACTGCTAATGTATCCTAGTGCAAAAATTCAAACCAAATTTGGGCCAAAACTCTGGCTTCTAGGACACATAGTACATATCGCCGAAAAGATATATATGGTGAGCTTAATTATCTAAAATCTGAACCGATTTCTTGCGCCAAAATCATATAGGTTTCTTATTCTGACCCAAGAAAAGGAACACGTGCCAATTTAAGGCGATTTGGACTTATATTGCGGCCTAGACTTTGATTTCCCAAAAATGTGTTCACAAGGCAGACGGACGACAGACGGACATGGTTATATCGACTCAGGGAACAATCCTGACATTATGGGTGCCAAAAGACAGCTACCATAATGTCTACCTCGTCCTCCTTGCTGGTGTTACACAACATAATTGCACAACTTATAAACCTGTTCCACAGTGTGGCGCAGGGTATAGATTAAATAAGTTTATCTTTCTATCTTATTTATTGTTAAATTTAATTTGTAACTAATTGAATTAAATTGGTAATACTTTCCTAACTGCTTTTATTTTATAGCCTCCACCATAGGATGGGAGGTATATTAACTATGTCATGTCCGTTTGTAACACAGTTCAAAATATTGTTCTAAGACACCAAAATAACGTATATACATCCGTCTGTCGAAATCAACGCTAACTTCGCGAACGAAAACAAGCTAATCGACTTGAAACTATGCATAAGTAGTTGTTATTGATTGAGGGTCGGATGGTATTGCAAATTGGGGCCATATTGGACGCACTTTACATATAGCCCCCATATAAACCGGACGCCCCAGATTTGGCTTACGGAGCCTCTTTAGAGAAAAAATTTCATCACGATCGGTTTGAAATTGGTACGTGGGTGTTATACTGGTATCTAACAACCGTGCACGAAATTGGTCCATATCGGTCCATAATGTATATATAGCCCCCATATGAAACCAATTTTTTGAAACAAATTTTTATTTAGTATAATTTTGTCAAAATTTTACTTCTACACAAATTTTGTCAAGATTTTATTCTATAGAAAGTTTTGTCAAAAATTTTATTTCTATAGAAGAATGTTGTCAAAATGTTATTTTCTATATAAAAAAATATTGTCAAGATTTTATTATTTTTTATAGAAAATTTTGTCAAAATTTTATGTTCTATAGAAAATTTGCGAAAATTTTATTTCTATAAATGTCAAATTTTTCTAAAATATCTTTATTTCTTATAGAAAATTTTGTCAAAATTTCTTAAAATTTGCTTTGCTAAGAAATATTTTGTTTGTCAAAATTTTATTTCATAGAAATTTTGTCCAAATTTTATTTCTATAGAAAATTTGTCAAATATTTTATTTCTATAGAAATTTTTCCAAAATTTTATTTCTATAGAAATTTGTCTAATAGAAAAATTTTAGATATTGATTTTTTATAGAAAATTTTTGTCAATTTATTTCTATAGAAAATAGCCAAAATTTTCTATAGAAATTTTGTATTTTCTATATGAAAATTTTCCAAATTTTATTTCTATAGAAATTTTGTCAAATTTTATTTCTAATAGAAAAAATTATTTGTCAAAATTTATTTCTATAGAAATTTTGTCAAAATTTTATTTCTATAGAAAATGTTGTACTAAAATTTTATTTCTATAGGAAAAATTTTGTCAAAAATCTTTATTTCTATAGAAAATTTTTTGGGCTATCTATAAGAATTTTTCAAATTTTATTCAGAAAAATTTTGTCAAAATTTTAATTTCTCTATAGAAAATTTTGGCCAAAAATTTTATTTCTAATAGAAAAAAATTTTGTCAAAATTTTTTCATTTTTTTTATAGTAAAATTTTTAGAGTCAAATTTTATTTCTATGATTCATATGAAAATAGTTGATCTGAATTCATAAACGTATTTAAGTCGGCCTTGTTTTTGTTTAAAACTATTATCCCGTGTGGACTAATTTACAATTTAGAAGACGGTGTTTATTAAGTTTTCAGATACCTGCCATCGCAAGTTTATCGCAAATACCAAGTAAGTCGATTTTGGATGCAGTTTTCAGGTAGAAAGTTTCTACGCAATCCATGGTGGAGTAACGATAAAGATTCGATTCATGGCCGTATTTACTGGCCAGTATAATACTTCCTTTTTAATTTTAATAAATAATTTAAATTAATTTAATAATTTAAATATTTTAATTAAATTGATTATTCCCGCCTTTTGTGATATTTAAAAATTTCTAAAGAAATGTAAATTAAATAAAAGTAAAATCAAGATAATAATACTTGAATTATTTATGACATAAAACGATTTAAATAATAACATACGATCTTTACCTCCTCTATGCGTTCCATCATACTTAGGTCATCGGAATATTCTTCGAATTCGGATCTAATATTGTAACTGCATCGATCCTGGAAATGATAATACAGGCTCTTGAGTACATTTATGGAAAGTTTTTGATCTTAAAATCATGCAGGCCCATAATCTTGAGTATCTTTTGATCTATCAAACGGATCCATCATTATAGCGATAGACGGAAGAACATGTTATTGAGAGAAGATTTTTTCCAGCTCCAGTTCTTCCCATACCATTCCACCTTTTCAACACAAGATGTATGGAAATTTTAAAGATTTCAAAAACACGCTCAGTTTTTGGGATCCGGAGAATAACGTAGACTTGTTCATCGAATGTAATGCACCCTTCCTCTGGCATGTTTTTGGTGTTTCTTTTCTGGGTTTCGATATCAACTCTCCTCTGGTTCAAATGTTTGTCATATTCCACGACACCTTCCACTGAGTTCATGGTATTTTCTAGCTCGGCTGATTGTCCTTCATACCCCATTGTGACCTACCGGTCCATCCCATGGCCTGTGTAATAGCTAAACCTAGCATCAACCACCATTTTCAGGAGAGATAGAAAGAAACTTTAGTGTAATTATGGCCAAATAGATGAACACAGAAACAAATCCCAGCCGATAACTCAAAAGCACGACCTTGTCCGAAAGAAAGAGGTAAAACGCGAGGAAACTATGAATATCCTGATAGTATCGAATTCTTGTATGAGAAATCCTGACTCTCAAAAAAGCTCTTATTGTTGCAAGAACCAATTTAATGAAGCACCCATCATGATGTATAGATGGGAGACGCGAGCTGTAAAGAGAAAAAAATAATGAACGTGGAATTTGTTAGCGATAACTCAAAACTGTAATGGTTACATTAAACAGTGCACTGAAATCGGTTGGTTCGTATTCATGTAACCATATCGTGATCGTGGCAAATAAAAAGGCTATTTCCAATCAATGTTTTCTAGATTAACCTTAAAAAATCCGAAGACACCAATATGAATTTGAACTACATAGTAAATATTGAAATGTCGATGCCTAAAGTGGTGATCAGGCGAAAGCATATGCTGAATATGAGGTAAATCTACATATCCTGGGCTTCATCCTTTGTTTTGTTTTTTTGCTCTGGATAAGAATCTTTTTCATTGCCGACGTCGTAAAGAATGTTAACAAAAACACAAATTATTTTTTTCCCACAAAAAATATTGTGGCGTTTTTGTCGCCTATTTTGCGGGGCATAGAACCACTAGGAGGGAAGGTACATGAAAGCCCAACTAAAATGTAGTGGACTTGGACCGCCCACCAAAGGGAGGTCATAATGCCCAAAAATCATTTTGGGTGATTATGTCTGTGGGGGATGTGTCCGGTCGCCATTATTATTACCCAACCACCATAGAATGCGAACGAGGGTATGAAATAAGGATTTTCATTCTGTTTGTAACACATCGAAAATATCGATTTCCGGACTATATAATAGTAATATAAGTTCTTGACCGGTCAGGGAGACATGCTAACGACGGAAGATAGCACGTCTGTCTGTTGTAATCACGCCTAAGAGACTTCAATAATGAAGCAATCAGTGCTGAAAAATTTGCACAGAACTCGTATTTTTGTCTGTAGCAGCTCAAGTTCGAAGAAGGGCTAATATCGCTTCCAAGATGTTTTATATAGTCCCCCATATAATAACAAACTCACGAATGTGGGATCTTGGGCTTATAAAAACCCGCAGTTCTTTTATCCAATTCGCCTGAAGATTTGAAATCTGGAGGTTTTTGGACCATAAAGAGGGTGCCAAAAAATTGGTGAGCTAATCGGTCATGTTTTTGGGTATAGCCCCTATGCTTGTGGACCGATCTCCTGATATTTACTTCGTGGGCTTATAGAAATCCTTAATTTTTATCTCAAATTGCCTGAAATTGGAAACTGGAGTTTTTAGGACATAAAGAGGTGTGCCAAATAATGTTTGAGTATTCGTCCATGTTTTGGTATAGCGACATATTCGACCGATCTCCTATTATACTCTTGGGGCTTGGTTTTTATCCAATTTGCTTGAAAAATTGGAAATCTTGAGTATTTAGGACTACAAATATAGTGTGGCCCGAAAATGACTTGTAGTGGTCCATGATTTATACCCTGCTCACACTGTTGGAAGCAGGGTATAGTGTTTAGTTGCGCAGTATGTTTGCAACACCCAGAAGGAAGATGAGAATAGACAGCATGGTGTCTTTGGCAATGCTCAGGGTGGGCTCCTGAAGTCGATATAAGCCATCGTCCGTCTGTCCGTACTGTCCGTGAACACAGCTTGTAATCAAAAGTCTAGGGTCGCAGTTTTTAGTCCGAATCCGAACTTAAAATTTGGCAACAGGTATGTGTTTGGTCAGAATATGATCCTATTGATTGGAAGAGGAATCGGTTCAAGATTTGAAAGATATAGCTCCATATATATCTTCGCCCGATCATGTACTAAAATACGTCGCCCAGATGCCAGAAGTTTTTACGCCCAATTGTGGTTGAAAATTTTGCACAGGGATGGAAATAGGCATGTAGCATGCTGACCAAACTTGGTTGAAATCGGTCTCAGATTTAGAATATAGCTCCATATAATAGCTTTCGCCCGATTTACACTCATATACACCACAGAGGCCAATTTTTTGCTCCGATTTAGTTGAAATTTTGCAGCAGGTTAGAATTAGCATTGTTGCTATGCGTGCCAAAATTTTTGGTTGAAATCGGTTTCAGATAAAGATATATGCTCCCATGTATAATGTTTCGGATTTCGACAAAAATGGTCCCAAAATTACCAAACATTTTCCCTTGTAAAGATCAGCCACTGCTTAGTCGAGAAAAGTTGTAAAAAATGACTCTAATTTTTCCTAAACTTCTAATACATATATAATCGAGCGATAAATTCAAATAAACTTTTTGCGAAGTTTCCTTAAAATTGCTTCAAGATTTAAATGTTTCCCATATTTTAGCTAAACATTGTGTTTCCACCCTAGTGCATTAGCCGACTTTAAAATTTTGAGGTCTATAGATTTTGTAGAAGTCTAATCAACTTCCTGTCGCAGGATCGAGGAATGTAAATATATTTGGACAATCCTTTATATATAGCCCCCAATACATTTGGACGTATGTGATATAAGTATCGAAAATTTAGATCTACAAAGTGGTGGGGGCAGGGTATAATATAGTCGGCAGCGCCCGACTATTAGACTTTCCTTACTTGTTTGGTAATATCCCCCATATTAGACCGTGACCTCCCGTGTTGTTATACCTCCCCTATAGGAATGGGGTATAGTAACCTTGCCATGTCCGATTTTTAACACACGCTCGAAATATTGCCTCTATAGACGCCCATAAAAGTAAATATATTTGGATTCAATGGTGAAATTCTGAGTCGATGCTGACATGGTCCGTCCGTCTGTGTGAAATCAACGCCTAAACCTTGCCGAATAACAAGCTAGGTCGACTTGACACAAATTGGCACACAGTAGTTGTTATTGAATGTAGGTCCGGATTGGAATGCAAAATGGCCATATCGGTCCACTTTACGTATTAGCCACCCATATAAACGGACCCACAAATATGGTTGTGCGAATCCTCTAAGAGAAACAAATTGTTATCCGATCTGGCTGAAATTTTGTACAGGGTGTTAGTATCAGGTCTCTATTATTCTTAACTTCATTTTTTTCTTTTTTTGCAAAAATTGTCCACATCGGTCCATAATTATATATAGCCCCCAATATAAACCGATCCCACCGATTTGGCTTTGCGAGCCTCTAAGAGAAAACAAATTTCATCCGATCCGGCTGAAATTTGTACATGGTGGTAGTAATATTGGGCTCTAATGACCGTGCAAAAAATTTGGTCCACATCGGTCCCTATAATATTAAGGGCCCCTCAATATAAACAAGATCCCCCGATTGGCTTGCGGAGCTCTAAGAGAAACAAAATTTCATCCGATCTAGGCTGAAATTTGGTACATAGTGGTAGTATATGGTCTCTAATGACCATGCAAAAATTGGTACCAATCGGTCTATAATTATATTAGCCCCCATATAAAAGCCGATACCCACCGATTGCTATTGCGGAGCCTCTAAGAGAAACGAAAAATTTCATACCGATCAGGCTGAAATTTGGTAACATAGTGTAGTGATATGGTCTCCAATGATCTATTTAAAAAATTGGTCCGACAATCGGTCTATAATTATATATAGCCCCGGCATATAAACCGATCACCAGATTTGACCCTCCGGAAGCCTCTTGGAATGAACCAAAAGTTCGAGCTAATACAGTTAATAATTTGCACGTGAGTGTTTAATATATGGCCTCAAACACCCATGCAAAATTGCCGAAATCGGTTCCATAATTAATATTGATAGGCCCCATGAATCAATCCGATCCCCGGATTTGACTCCGGAAGCCGCTTGGAAGAGCAAAAGTTCATGAACCATTTCGTTGAAATTTGGTATTGCGTGTGATGTCTAGTATATTGTTATCCTAATCAGGAATGGTGTCATATCAGTCCATAAAAATTTATATATAGCCCACCATATAGAACGATCCCCTAGATTGACCTCCGGGTGACTTTGGAGAAGGCAAAATTCATCCCGATCTGTTGAAAATTTGTAACGGGGGTTGGGTGGTGAGTGGATACGTGATAGTTTAACAAGCCATGTGCCAAAAGTGGGTTCCATATCCAGTCCGAGTGAATCAGTGATAAGTAGGGCCGCCATGGGATAAATCGATCCCGAATTGTGGTTGGTTTGGAAACCTCTTGGAGGAGCAAATTTTCCATCCGAGTCCAGGTTGAACTATTGTGGTACAAGTCGTGCTAGTAAAGGGTGATACGTCCAAAATCGTTGGTCAAGAGGAAAACGCGAGTAAATCGTGAAATCGTTATTTAAAAAATCAAAATCAAATTTCTTTTTCAAAGTTCAAATTAGTATATAAATTCAGGAAAATATTCAGTAGACGCACTTTCGCTTTTCCAAATCCGAATGCCGGCCTCAAGCTTGACAACCCCATCAGATTTTTGTACAGCCAAGCTTGTCCACCTCTTGTTCGCCGCAGAAAGCCAGTTTGCCTTTGAACTTGCTGCTCGTCCGTTAGGCAGCTTTTTTGGTCTTCTTTAGGTTCCCACTTGACAATAGCCCAGTATTTCTCAAGTTGGCGAGCTCTGGCGTGTTGGGAAGGTTCTTGTCCTGGGACCACCTGCAGCGTTGTTGGCCGGCGTACCAACTGCCATGGCCTTTTTAAACCGTAATGGCAAGATGGCCAAATCCGGCCAAAACAGTGACGGAACAACCGTGTTCTCAGGAAAAGGCCAGCGAGACGTTTATTCAAACACAATCTTGGTTGACAGTCCCGGAAGCTTATGAAAATGCTGCTTTTTTCAAGCCGCAGGTAGCAGATGGCTTGCGCAAAGCCATGATATTATCTTTGCGAACTTTGACAGTTTTATGTTGCTCTGAAAATATCTGCTACCTTTCCCCTTCCTTGCCCGTATAAAACTGCCTGTCCCAGAAGCTCTTGAGTCCTTTTGACGTGAAGAGTTTCGTCGTCCATTACCACGCAAGTCAAACTTCGTCAGCTATCGTCGTGTACACGCTCCGGGATCTGCGCTTTGGCCGTCGTAGTGTGTTTTAAATCATACCGCGATTGAGTCACTACCGTTCTTGTAAACGATAGTCCGGCCTCGTTTTGGGCTCGATGCACGGTTGCAGACGTACAACACCAGCTTTATGTTTGCGGCATCGTCGGAGAGAGAGGTTAGGCGTTTGCGCTCGAATACCGGCAACCTCTTGTCGTCTCAGCGGCTTACGGTTTTCGATTTCCCCCCCGATCCAGAATTCTGGCTGTCGACGAAAACGTTGTCTCCAAAACACTTTAATTACATTTGTTAACGGTTGATTTTGGCAACTTTTAGCGATTTTGCCAGCTTTGCGTGCGAGTAGCTCGGCATTTTTCGGCGATGCGGCGAGCAAGAATTTTTGATACACTGCTCTTCTTGCTTGACGGCATTTTGACGAACGTGAAGAGTGATTCCAGAAAATAAAATAACGGACAAACATTCCTACACAGACAGCACACCTTTCAAAATGAGGAATACGTCAAGTTATATTGACAGGAAATTTTGTATATATACAAATAGTTATATATAGCCCTCAGAGGTGAAAAACTACTCCTTGGGGATTATCTCAGTTGACAATACCTTTGAATGTTTGCTTGTCCCTAAGTGTAGCTGAAATGCGTCTGTTCGTTACAAGTTCTCTAACAGCCAATACATATCCCTCATCAATATTCAGAGTTGTCAGTCCATTTAGTATCGAACTTGGGTGAACGTTATTGAACGTTTTAGAAATCCATCAATTCATTGACAGATAGTGAGCTTTCATAAAGCCTATAGATAACTTTTGTAAGTAGCAACATAACGCAATTACTGAACTGGCCTTAATTCAATAGAAGATTATACAAAATATTTGCAAATCCCCAAGGAAATAAAGCCTGCCCATTGCCAAAGGGAGAAAGTTGATATGGTCCACAATGGAAGAAACTTGGTAGCTTCTAGATGCCTCACCGATTTAGCAAAGTTCTAATAAACCAAAGTCTATTAAATTTTTTTCATCAAGTCCGATTTTGTCAATGAAATAGAAGCCAAAATAATAATTTTTGCCACATACAGAAATATCTTCCTATCATTTTAAAATTTGAGGAATTCTTAAAGTGATATTTGTAATTTATCTTCCACTAATAGAGTGAGCACTTTGGCAACATTAGTAATGCTCAATCTAGTACAGGTAGAAAACTTTCGTAAATACCACTCGAATATATTACTTATCATACTTTACTTATAGCTTCCAAACGTTTAACACTCCTCGAATGTTTTCAAAAATAGAAAGATCTCAAGAAAATAGAAGATGATCACAAGCTATTGCAGTAAAGAAGAAATATGTCCAAGGATTCAGCTATACACAGCACCACAACAATACCAAATAAGGCTAAAAGATTTGTATGCAATTCATCATTGACTTGGGTAAAATTTTCATCCACTTGACGCCATATACTTTAGAGAAACAACGATTCAAAAATGCGTCCCGATGGATTTGGTGATTGAAGAAATACATGCGGCTCGTGTAACACAGTGCGAGTGAGTTCTGTCCGCAAAAACATATTCATTATGCATTTTAGTGAAGATGTCATGCCATGTAAAAGAATAAATACACTAACGTAGCAAAATGAGAATATTATTAACACGCGACATTTGAGGGCTTGTAAAAATGTATATATCCATGGGATCTGTTTTGTATATCGGTTTTCATCGAAATCATGAAGTATTCTTTTTCATTTTTATTGACCCTATGGAGGGAGAAGATTTGTTTTTTTTTGAATAGGAGAATACTAACTCGAAGTAGATAACTTAAACCAAGTAGACAAAGAAGAAATCACTTCCTGAGCTAAACTTGGGCCCAATGTATCAAAGAATATAATGGATGCCACGGTACATAACTGCCACTTCTTCCAAAATACTTGCGAATATAGGCTTGAAGCCATTTTTCCCTGTTCCGGGTTTCTTGAATTTGTCTGGGAGCTTCTTCCTGTTGTACAGACTCAGGCGTGGAAAGCTACTGAAGAAACGACGTTATTTGTCTCTGTCTTATTTTACTAATGCTACGTTTCCTTGTCTCCAAACTCCCACTTTCATCTTCCATTGTTCTCATTAGTTTTCCTCATTCGCTCGCGTTTAATCAATTGTGTAACAAACATGTTGGCATAATCTATGCCTACATTCTACGGTATGGATTTCATATGGCCCACAGCTCGTAATGAACACAATTTATCCAGAATTACAAATAGATCAGCTTCTTCAATGAATTGCAATTGATGTGTACAATATCACAATGTGATTCTTGCAAATAGCTACGCATGCAATGATCAAAAAGATGGCGGCCAACATGAGTATCAACAGCACTCAAAGGATCATCCAGTAGATAGATATCAGCTCGACGATAAACAGCACGAGCTAAATTAATTCTAGCCTTTTGACCCCCTGACAAAGAGGCACCACGTTCTCCTACTATGGTTTTATCACCGATATGGTAGCAATTCAAAGTCGCCTTTCTAAGGCAATCCATTTTTTGAGCCGTTATATTATAGCGTCTTCTATCCATGGGTTTACCCAAATAGAAATTCTGACGCACTGTTAAGCCAGTAAGAGCCAAGGATTTGAAGGATGCATACGAAAACGGTACCATTTACCGGAAATCGTTCCGAAATCTGGAGTAATTCACCTAATATGGTCTGTATTAAAACGTGAAAGAAGAAAAAAATACAATGCAATTAAGTCACCATGAAGAGGTTGGAAGGATTATATTAATTTTAATTGTATATTT
>PGFW01019270.1:0-11036 GCA_003123925.1 Haematobia irritans | reverse complement strand
TCAGTAGAGCCGTGGGCAAAATGACCAGAAAGCCCATCTGTGCTGAATAGTAGCAGCAGAGTATGGTGCATGTTGATCGTGTTTTGAGGATAATGAGACCCGGGAACACTACCTTTGTCACCGTTCTTCCTTTAATAGAAAAAAGTGTTAACCATATCGGTGGAGAGTTTATTCGGGACCTGGCCCAATATGGAAATAGGGTTTGGGAATTAGGGAACTCGTTCGACACACAGATTTTCTGGAATAAAAGAAGGGTACAATGGAAACCTCTTTCCATCGTATGTTAGAGAGTACAACAAGTCGAATACTGGTGTAGGTGTAATTTAGCCGACTTGAGACAGGGTAACCTGAATCTTCTTTTCAACCTAACCTAACATATTTGGAAGCACTCAAAATAGAAGTCTTAAGCGAACCGATAATAGCCCAGGGAGCCACCGTGGTACAATGGTTAGCATGCCTGCCTTGCATTCACAAGGTCGTGGATTCGATTCTTGCTTCGACTGAACACCAAAAAAGTTTTTCAGCGGTGGCTGATGACATTTCTGAGGGTTTCAAAGCTTCTCTAAGTGGTTTCACTGAATGTGGAACGCCGTTGCGGTGGCACGCCGATGTATCAGGCTCACCTAGACTATTCAGTCCATTGTGATACCCACATTGGTGAACTTCTCTCTCTATCACTGAGTGCTGCCCGATTCTATGTTAAGGTCAAGGACAAGGGACCTCCTTTTTATAGCCGAGTCCGAACGGCGTTCCACATTGCAGTGAAACCACTTAGAGAAGCTTTGAAACCCTCAGAAATGTCACCAGCATTACTGAGGTGGGATAATCCACCGCTGAAAAACTTTTTGGTGTTCGGTCGAAGCAGGAATCGAACCCACGACCTTGTGTATGCAAGGCGGGAATGCTAACCATTGCACCACGGTGGCTTCCATCCTTATAGTATATGGAAGTTGCGTCGTCAAAAGACGAGTCATTTTTTCCTCACGGTATCCGTATATTGCCAGCGAAAGAGTGACAGAGAGAGGGAGATTCCAGAGGGAAAAATTGGTGACAAGCGATAAACAATAGATCAGTCTGTTTTCGTAAGTCTCAATTATTTAAAAAAATCTCGCGTTTTTTTATTTAAGCTTCAGAAACATTAGGCTCTTGCAAAATGTTTGGGGCGATCCTATTTTTTTCATACCAAAAGTACATCGCTCCTGTGTCAAAAAACTCTTCCTAAGTTTTTCACAATGGAACTTTTGCATTATTTACTAAAGGAGAAACAACCGAGCGGTCAAACAGCACTGGATCGATTGAGTTCACAATTTTAATTCACTTAGAAGATTTAAAGTGGATTCTAGTTTTTATTATTTGGTTCTTGGCAACAGAAACAACCATAACAAAGCCATCGAGTGATATTGGAAGAATTTTCTTTTCTGTTTTATAGTCCCGCTACCATGGAAGCCTTTCGAAAAGATTTGAAGGTGTGTGTGTGTGTAGAATGTTGCTCCTATTTAGATTTTGGAATTCACTCTTCAGTTGTCAAAATGCCGTCCAAGCAAGAAGAGCAACGTATCAAAATTTTTGCTCGCGACATCGCGAAAATCCGAGCTACTCGCGCAAAGCTGGCAAAATCGCTAAACGTTGCAAATCAACGTTACAAATGTATATTAAAGTGTTTAGGGAACGTTTTGTCTATAGCAGAAAGTCTGGCGGGGGGCGAATCGAAAACCGGAGGCGCTGAGATGACAAGAGAGTTGCCGGTAGTTTCAACGAAACCCTAACCTCTCTCTCCGAGATGCCGCAAATAAGCTGGGTGTATAGTCTACAACCGTGCATCGAGCCAAAAAACGAGCCGGATTATCGACTTACAAGAAGGTAGTGACTCCAAATCGCGATGATAAACCAAAATACGACGGCCAAAGCGCGATCCGCGGAGGCTGTATACGAGGATGCTGACGCAAGTTTGACTGCGTGGTAATGGACCGACGAAACCTACGTCAAAGCCGACTACAAGCAGCTTCCGGGACAGGAGTTTTATAACGACAAAAGGAAGGGGAAAGGTAGCAAGAGTATTTGTCAAGCACTACTAAACTGTCCCAAAGTTCCGCAAGAAATATGCTGGTTGTGGCAAGGCCATCTGTACTTGTGGTTTGAAAGCGAGCCATATTCATAGCTTTCGGGGACTGTCACCAGATGAAATTTATGTGAAGTGTGTTTGAATAACGTCGCTGCTTTCCTGAAGTGAAACGGTTTTGTTGCATACTGTTTTTGGCGGAATTTGGCAATTGCATTACGGTAAAAGGCCATGGATGTGGGTACGCGACGCCAAAACGTGCAGGTGGTTCAAAGGACACAGAACCGCCTCCCGCAAA
Source organism: Haematobia irritans (assembly GCA_003123925.1). Classification (NCBI taxonomy): domain Eukaryota; kingdom Metazoa; phylum Arthropoda; class Insecta; order Diptera; family Muscidae; genus Haematobia; species Haematobia irritans. Next base: position 8,679 of record PGFW01019270.1, on the reverse strand, counting down.
CGCCCGAGAGCTCCGCCCAAGTTGAGAAATACTGGGCCTATTGGTCAAGGGCGGAAGCCTAAAAAGTGACGATGGCCAAAAAAAACCGCTTAAGGACGAGCAGGGCAGTTCAAGGCAGAACTGGCCTTTACTGCGGCGAAGTAAGGTGGACAAGGTGGCTGTACAGAAATTTGAATGGCAGGTGTCAGAAAGCGTGAAGGCCGGCAATTTCGGAATTTGGAAAAGGCGAAAGCCTAACTGAATATTTTTCCTGAATTTTATAAACTAAATCTGAACTTGAAAAAGAAATTTAATTTGATTTTTTAAATGAAGACGATTTCACCGATATACACGCTTTTTCGGCCATTGACCAAATTTTGGCCGTATCAAACCCATTTTATGCTGGATGTATGGAAATATTTGGTAAAGCAAGCGCGAATTATATCCGCCAAATATTCGAGTTCATTTCATCCCAACAGTGGCATCTGCTTCCTTTTCGTGGCCTTTGGTTGATATGGGAATTGGATTTGTTTAATATCCACCTGGGGCTTTGAAATACAGAGCCTTCTTCAACAAATAAAAAGAACTTTCTCATGTAAAGGAAAACGATCTGACATTTGACATCTCTCTGCTCTCTTCTGTGGACAAAAGAATTAATCATTGTTTAAAGTTTTATGGATGATGGCCCCCACATTATTCACATACCCGGTCTGTTTGACAGTATATACCTTTTGGGTAGTAGTGACACCCTGCCAAAATACAAAATAAAAACAGAAAAACATTTTTTTTTTGGAAATGTTGAGTCCCTTTCTAATGGTAATATTATAAAACCCACCTGTTTTCCGACATGAAATGCATTATCCAAACGACCTTTTGGACCAGACAGCCAGCCAGCCAGTCCATTTCAGTACTTATAAAATGATCTGGCAAAGTGGATTTTTGTGGAAAATCGATTCATTTGTTAGATTTCCACTTGAAAGGCAGCAAATTATTTCCGCTTTGTATTATGCTAAAACGTAGTCTAACAAAGCTATTATCGCAAAAAGTATTCTACTACTAAACGTATTGGGGAATAGGGAACTGATGTGGCATGAAAAACAAACGACCGGACAGAAATACAATGACTCCGTTAATGCAACATTATTGAAATGGTGCTTGTCATTCAGCTTAGTAGACACTAAAGCAACACTCATTTGAACTGTAAAGCACTTTTGCAATTCTTTGTAACATGCCTTGCTATTGTCATTGTCTTGGTTAAGACCCTTAAGACGGAAGGCTTTAAAATTGTCCTAAGAGCCTTGTAAAGCTAATACATTTTAATTAGCAATGGTTAACACTTTCCATAAAAAGGGAAAAAGGATGTCATAGCGAAGTCTTCATTTTCAAGGCTTCCTTCGATGTCTGTTGTCAACATGGTGTCAGTTGAATGTTTTGCCAAAAAAAAATATAGCATTTTTGTAAAAAAACCCGTTAATGTGAGCATAAGTAAGCCAACGTGCTCTTTATGTGCGAATCAAATTTCCATTTAAAGTAAAATCATCGGAACTGGGGGGACATGTTGTTTTTAAATTTCTAACAAAATCAGCAATTGGTTTTTGAATGGAAATCAAATTTCTTGCGAGGACAAATATTCTTAAAAACTTTAAATAGCTAAGACAAGCATGTAAAAATTCGAGAAGATATTTTTTTTAACAAAGGCCAAGTTAAAACGGAGGAATTTTTTTCATATGTTTTGAATTTAATCCTTAAAGAAATTTAAAAGGCTTCTCCGCTAATTGTTCGCAATCTTTCTGGGCAACATAACAGATACAAAGAGGGAAAAATACGACTCGTCTTTTGAAAGTTAGCCGTGAATTCAACATACGAGAGACGGACACACATCGCTCGACTAGGAATTTCATCACGACTTCAGAATATATATACTTTCCGGGGTTTTAGGCCAATATTCATGGTTAACAAACGGAATGACTAAATTAATATACCCTCGCATAACCATGGTGGAGGTATAAAGAAAATACACTAAGTTCAATAAATTTTTATTACAAAATTTTTTTATTACGCTGGTGAACAAAGTTTGTGTTTCTCTTTTTATAGTGATATTTCCGAATGTAGAATTTTAGTATTCCATACATGTCTTACCGTGAAATGAAAAGAAACAATTATTAATTATAGGATTGACTTGAAAGCTCGTTAAAAATGTAGCGGTTTTGCCTTTGGCAATATTTGTATGTTTATTAAGAGAATTCTAGCTATTAAAAACCTTTTTTATACCCTGAGAACCCCTAAAAGTGTTGACAATGGCAAGATAATGGTGTGTTCTAACTGGATCCCCGAAGCCAAAGGTGACGCCATGGTTTTATATGAGAGCGTAATCGTCCAAGTACTCAATGAAAGTAGACGACAGTCAGGAGAAACCCGAAGGGCAAATGAGCAGGGCTTTCCTAAGAATTGAAGAGCCTAACTTACCCACGAGCACACATAGAGGAAGTGAACTTAGAGAAGGAACTAACCAACAGAGGTGGATGAATAGGCAGCGGGAGATGACATCAAAGGCGGTAACGGTCAGAATGGGCGAGTAAATACTATGGGAATGACCAAAAAAACTACAACAAGGAGAGTAGAACGCCAGTCCGGAGGGCGGCGGGTAATATACCGAGCACCTAGAATTGAGAAGGCCTAACCTCACCAAAAATACTAAAATTTCCTTCTAGCATCTGCTACGCGAGTTTTCTGGAATTTTAATCAGTAAATCTAGAAGGGAACTGGGTGCATATGTCTACACACCCAGAAGGAGACGAAGTAGACACACGTGGTCTTCTATAGAAAAATCTTGTCACGCGTTTTGCCAAAATTTTATTTGTATAGAAAATTTTGTCAAAAAATTGTACTTTTATAGAACATTTTTCAAAAATTTATTTTTATAAAAACAATTTTGTCAAATTTTATATTTTATAGAAAATTTTGTCACGATTTTTTCATTTGCTGTAGAAAATTTTCTCGCAAATTTTATTTCTTATTGAAGAATTTTTCAAAATTTTTTTTTTTTTTAAAAAAAAAATTTCTATAGAAAATTTTGTTAAATTTTGTTTCTGTAGAAAATTTTTGTCAACATTTATTCTGTAGAAAATTGTGTCAAACAATTTTATTTCCGAGACCCAAATTATCAAAATTTTATTTCCATAGAAAATTTTGTCAAAATTTTGTTTTTATAGAATCTTTTGTCCAAAATTTTATTTCCATAGAAAATTTTGTCAACATTTTATTTATGTAGAAAATTTTTGCCAACATTTTATTTCTATAGAAAATTTTGTTAAAATTTTATGTCTATAAAAAATTTTGCCAACATTTTATTTCTCATAGAAAATGTTTGTGCAACAATTTTATTTGCTATAATAAATTCTTATGCAAAATTTTTTATTTCTGTAGAATCAATTTTTGTCAAAATTTATTTCGTAGAAAATTGTGGTCAAAATTATCCTAAAAAGGGAAAAAAGGATGTCATAGCGAAGTTTCATTTTTTCAAGGCTTCCTTCGATGTCTGTTGTCATGGTGTCAAGATTGATGTTCTTTGCAAAAAAAATATAGCAATACGAATTTTGCTTCAAAATTTTATTTCTGTAGGCAAACTTTTTTGTCAAAATTTTTTTTCGTAGAAAAACCTGTGTCAAGAATTTTATTTTTATTTCATAGAAAATTTGTTATTAAAATTCGTTATTTCTTATAAAAAATTTTGCCAACATTTTATTCTATAGAATTTTGTTAAAATTTTATTTCTATTAAAATTTTTGTCGCAAAAATTTTTATTTCTATAGAAATGTTGTCACAATTTTATTTCCTATAAAAATATTTTGTTTATTTCTTAGAAATTTTTTGTTCAAAATTTATTTCGTAGAAAAATTGTATGGTCGAAAGACTCTTATTTTCGTAGAAAATATTATCAAAATTTTCATTCGCATAGAAAATTTTGTCAAAATTTTTGTTGTTTTATCAGAATCTTTTGTCAAATTTTATTTCCATAGGAAAACTTTTCTAGTCAACATTTTATTTCTGTAGAAATGTTTGCGAACACTTCTTATTTTTTATAGAAAGAATTTTTGTTAAATGTTTATTTCTATAAAAATTTTGCCAAAAACTTTTATTTCTCTAGAATGTTGTCAACGAATTTTATTTGCTATAAAAAAATTTTTGCCAAAATTTATTTCTGTAGAAAATTGTTGTCAAAAATTTTTTCGTAGAAGAATTGGTGTCAAACTTTAATTTTCGTAGAAAATATTATCAAATTTTTATTTCTGTAGTAAAATTTTTGTCAAAAAATTTATTTCGTAGAAAATTGTGTCAAAATTTATTTTCGTAAGAAAATATTATCAATTTTATTTTCATGAATTTTTGTCAAATTTGTGTTTTTATAGAATCTTTTGTCAAAAATTTATTTCCATAAGTAAAATTTTGTCAACATTTTTATTTCTGTAGAAAATGTTTGGCCAACATTTTATTTTTATAGAAAATTTTTGTTTTAAAAATTTTATTTCTACCTAGAAATTTTGCAAATTTTTATTTCTATAGTAAAATGTTGTCAAAGAATTTTATTTCTATAAAAAATTTGCATCAAAATTTTATTTTCTGTAGAAAATTGTTGTCAAATTATTTCGTAGGAAAATTGTGTGCAAAACTTAATTTTCGTAGAAATATATCAAAATTTTATTTGCCACATGAAATTTTGTCAATTTTGTTTTTATAGAATCTTTTGTATAATTTATTTCGCATAGAAAATTTTGTCAAAACATTTTTTTCTGTAGAAATATTTTTGGCCAACATTTTATTTCTATAGAAAATGTTTTTTGTTAAAAATTTATTTCTCAATAAAATTTGGCCAAAATTTTTAACAATTTCTATAAAAATGTTTTCAAACCATTTTAATTTCTATAAAAAAATTTTTGTCAAAAATTTTATTTCTGTAGAAAATTTTTTGTCAAAAATTTATTTTCGTAGAAAATTGTGTCAAAAATTTTATTTGCATAGAAAATTTTGTCAAAATTTTATTTCCATAGAAAAATTTGTCAACATTTTATTTCTGTAGAAAATTGTTGTCAACATTTTATTTCTATAGAAAATTTTGTTAAAATTTTTATTTTCTATACAAAAAATTTTGTCAAAATTTTATTTGCTATAGAAAATGTTGGTGCAAGCAATTTTATTTATATATAAATTTTTGTCAAATTTTTTTGTATAGACAATTTTTTGCGCAAAATTTTATTTCTATAGGAATTTTTTTGCAAAATTTATTCCAATAGAAAATTTTCTGTAAGTAATAAAATTTAAAAAAAAATATTATTTCTATAAAAATTTTGTTCAAATTGTAATTTCTATAAAAAATTTGTCCCAATTTCATTTCTATAAAAAATTTTGTTGAAATTTTATTACCATAGAAAATCATTTTTAAATCTTTTATGTCCATAGAAAATTTTGTCAAACGACTGTTTTTTTACTGTAGAAAATTTTTTTTCAGCCTTTTAATTTCTATAGAAAAATTTTTGTTAAAATTTTTTTCTATAAAAAATTTTGTCAATTTTTATTTCTATAGAAAATGTTGTCAAAAATGTATTTCTATAAAAATAATTGTGTCAACATTTTTAAATTTCAATAGAAATTTTGTCAATAATTTTTATTCCAATAGAAAATTTTGTCAATACTTTTAATTTTATAAAGATTTTTGTCAGCACGGATTTTATTTCTATAGATTTTTTTTGTCAAAATTTTATATTCTATTTTTTTTATGAAAATTTTATTTCTATAGATAAAATTTGTGCAAAATTGTACTTCTATGAAAATTTTTATTTCTATATAGCCAAATTTGGTCAAAATTTCTGTTCAGCTGAAACTTTTATTCAAAATTTTCAATTTCATAGAAATATTGTAAAACTTTTATTTCCATAAAAATGTTGTCAAAATTTTATTCCTATAGAAAATTTTTCGACATTTAATCCTATATAAAATTTTGACAGTTAGTCTTTCAATAGAAAATTTAGTAAAAAACGTAGTTATATAGAAAAATTTAGTAAAAATTTTATTACTACAGAAATTTTGATCAAAATTTTTAGTTCTACAGAAAATTTTTACGCAAATATTATTTGCATCAAAATTTATTTCCATAGAAAAATTTTGTCAAAATGTGATTTGTGTGAAGAAATTTTGTCAAACATTTAATTTCTATAGAAATTTTTGAGGCAGTATATTTTTTCAATAGAAAATTTTGTAAAAACAATGAGTTCTATTAGAATCTTTTTGGCTAAATTTTTATTTCTTATAAAAAATTTTGTCAATTTAAATTCTTCTTAAAAAAATGTCAAAATGTTATTTCTAATAGAAAATTTTGTCAAACTTTATTTCGCATATAAGAATTTTGTTGTTGTTTTTTTATTTCAGCTTAAAACGATGCATTGACTAAATTACAAGTGTGCTTAATCAACAGAGGAAAGATGTTTTGTCAAATTTATTTGGGTAAAGCCCTATAGACTGCCAATGATGGTTTCGGAAAATTACCACGATTCCTCATCAAGCAATCCTGTTTTAAGGCTGAAAACAAAAAGAACAACATGCAAATTGCTTAACAGAAAAATCCGAACAATAACAAAACAAAACCGAAAAATTTTTTAATAGAATAAAATTTTGATCAAGTTTGTACACGTAAAAAAAATCTTGGCAGAAAATTTCTGTAGAACTAAAAATTTGACAAAATTTTCTAGTAGTAGCTAAAATTTAGAACAAAATTTTAGTTGCTATAAAAAATTTTGTTGCGACGATTGTAATTTCTATAAAAAAATTTGTCCCAATTTTATTTCTATAAAAAATTTTGTTGAAATTTATTTTCATAGAAAATCTTTTTTAAAATTTTATTTCCAACTGAAAACTTCTGATTCAAATGTTTATTTCAGAAATTCAAGAATTCTACCCACAGCAGTAAAAAATCTAACCGATTTTTGTAGATTCTAACCAAATGTGGCAGAACGTGATGCTGATACGAAATATGAACAGTTTCTTCTAATAAATTGTCCATCGAACCGTTGCAGTCTTTGGGGTTTTGTCCTAATCAATTTGACAAACCTCTTTTTCTCTGTTGGTTTGTCTACTCTTGTAGTTTAGTCGAAATAGGGGTTTAAGATGAAATCAAAACAATAATAAAAAATCGTTTATTATTTTTTAATTCGCTGCACACGCTCGATTGTAATAAGAATGCTCACATCGATTTTTTTTTCACAAACAAATTCATAGTTTACGTAATTTGATTTGTGTGTTGTTCTGGTCAGGCACTTCGATATCATCATGAATATTATAAATATGCGCTACGATAGATCCTCAAAGTGGCCAAAAATGTAAAAACATCAAATTGGGACTACTTAAAAAAGATACACTACTTCCAAACAATGGTCAAATGTGTTGTCCAATATTTGGAGAACAAACAGGGAAAGAACAAGAAACGATCTGACTAAAAAAAAGGTCCTTACTATGAGGACGCGCAATGTAATTCCCATGTTATTGAAAATGTCATACGAAGCCATTAAGCAACGTACATGAGGCCATTGAAATACCATATACTAAACACACAGTGGATTAATTAGTCAACCACATCATTTAATGTCTAGATTAGAAAAACACATCAAAATTTTGGGAATGATAATTGGAAAGAATAGAAAGCAAACGACACCACGTATTCTTTCACAATATAAAAGCCCCCCTACCCCCACACGCCATAATTTTGAATGAATAATTTCTAGATTCTAGGTTCATCAGCATCACAAAATAGGATATATTCAATTTGTTATGGTTGGAAAGGAGGGGAGGGAGGGTGCTAAATTTTCAAACGCTAGACATTGCAATTGATCAACAATTCAGCCTTAGGGTGGTGGTGTTTGGCGAGAGTAGAATTATTCGCGTTTTGTTTGTCAATGCGCTTCTGCTAGCTATCCCCGGCTAATATTGATTTTGAAATTTTTGAAGGCGACTCCATAACTTTCTTGTGGGAATTTATGCTGTAATAACAACCAAATGCGTATCTCACAAATGCTCATTATATTCAGGCGTTGTAAAGGAACAGTCAATCAAATCAAAGGGCAAAGGCACTTATTGACATTAATGTTATTAAAGGACTCTCAAAGTACTAAATACTCAGGTCAAATTCAGACAAAGTCAAGAAAAAATACGACAAACACAGCACGCATGCATAGGCAAAAGCACGCCCTCCATGAACAGCAACTTCGAACACATTCATACACATAGTCGTATGTTTTGGGCAGATAATGGCCTACAGGCAGCAGCCATTCTCTATGATTCTCTATCTCCATAGATAGACATAGACATTGACCATAGCATCAAGAGAGCTGTGGGCAAAATGAGGGAAGTCTAGAATTGGAGGCCTATCTGTGCTGAATAGGAGCAGCAGAGCATGGTGCATGTAGGTCGTGTTTTGAGAATAATGAGACCCAGGAACACTACCTTTGTCACCGTCCTTCCTTTAATAGGAAAAAGAGTTAACCATATCGGTGGAGAGGTTATTCGGGACCTAGTCCAACTTGGAAATAGGGTTTGGGAATTAGGGAACTCGTTAGACATACAGATTTCCTGGAATAAAAGAAGGGTACGATGGAAACATTTTTCCATGTGGAACGTCGTTCGGACTCGGCGGAGGTCCCTTGTCATTGAGCT
>PGFW01019266.1:14494-26374 GCA_003123925.1 Haematobia irritans | reverse complement strand
ACGAAAGGTAAAGATTTACATATAATTCCTAACTAATATTTTTTTTTAAGTTTTATGTAATACCGTATTGTACATAACGCCAATAGATCTTTCTTTCTATGAAATATGTTGTTAATCACCACCAATTTTGTTAGACATATGTTATTTGCCACAAAATTCTATTGATCGTTCGTACTTTATGTGTAGTATAAATGCAGGGTCAGTGCCTCTATATGTTTGTCTTTGCTTGTCGTCTTTACTCTTCCTGGGAAATTTTTTAAAATCTCAGTCAAACAATATTTGAGTCAAGAACTTTTTCGGATTAAACCGTGATATTGAATAGGCAAATTGTAAAAAAATTTATGCAGGGTAAAAAAAAAAACGTGACTCACTGCACTGTTTCATTAAAGATAAAAAAAATCAGACTAACGCCCGCCCATCTTGTGTATACGAATGAACCTTCGTCAGATCATGCAAAACGCGAGGCAGGTCCTATCAAGTTATCTGCATAACCTTCAAGCTATGGCTACTTAAAAAATCCCATAAATATATTTATCCGTCAATTCATCCATAATGCATTGAGCCGAGTCGTGTTGTATTCAAAATTATATTCGAATTTAAACAAAACCAGCACTAAATGCCAAAAACGTTGCATACATTAAAAACAGTTTATGAAAATCGATAATCGTTTTGCGGTTAATTATGTTTATTTACATATTCAATTTTTTTTTGGCATATACAACATTGTGTGGTCAGTTTATATAAAGCAAAAAACTAACATTAAAATTCGTATCGATTTGTTTATTTTCGTAAATCAAGCAACAGGCGCTGCAACAATATAAAAACAAAAAACATTTCAGACAATTTTACGACAGCATCGATAGCCTAGGGACATTTGTTCTCTAGCATTATGGACAATGCTGGCAATCGTGATACAGTATGAACGATCAACTGAGAGGAGTATAAATATACAGAACGTCTGTGGATGGTGCCACATAAATTACTTGCTTAACGCACGCATTGAAAAAGAGAAAATCACAACAAAATAGACTGTTGTATTTGTTTGAAAAACGTTTGTCAATTTACACTAGTTTACCATGAATGTGTACACTGCAAAAAAAAATACTTTACCTGATATTAAAGAGTTACGCAAACGTTATTTTGGATATGCAATTTACAAAATATAAGGACAATTCTTTTAAAATAATGAATTTTTAATTAAAATAATGTGTTTATAATCCTTTGCGTTCAAAAAAATGTTTTCCGTTAAATTTAGGACACAAATCATTTGGAAATTTGACGCACCTTCGGTTTAAAGTCGCATGCTTTTAAACCAGGCTTAATTCCTTAAAGTAAAGAACCGTTTTTGATTTTAATTTACCGTTCTTAAATTACTTGCCATAATTGAAACCTTAGATTACATAAAAACGCTTTCAAATATAGCTGAGAGCATTATTTTGAGGATTTAGCGTCTTTGTTTAAAGTTTTTTTGAATTAAGAAAACATTTTTTACTTTGAAGTATCTGTTTTATTCGGATTTTTAAACTAAGGGCGTTGTTTGTACGTGTGAATAAACTTTATTAATATACCCGAAAGGAGAATGAACAATTCGAATAAATGAGATCTGAGCTATACTAATTTTAATTTGTATTGTCCTAGATTAAAGCCAGATAGGTCCTAAAAATGTCTTTATTTTAAAGAAGCGCATCTCTGGCTTGGAATCAATGCCAACATCCATAAAGGGAAGATCCAAAGTAAACTTTTTTAGTGTATTTTCTTTGTTTTGTACAACGAGAAAAAACATTTTGACATATCCATGTAAAAAGATTGCTTTGTATTCTAAAGACTATTCTAGACTATTGTTTGTCTGTCTGTATTATAATATTTTGTTAACCTATTACAGTTTCATAGTTAGAATTTGATCCGGATTTAGTATATGCCGTTTTTTTTTCGTTTTATGAAGTTGTCATTAAAAAAAGTAAGAGACAAGTCTATAAGTTCTGGCGGCGACTACTATTTGTCCTGCACCCAACTTTGTAGAATACTAAATGTTCGAACTATATCACATCCCTGTCAAATGTGTTGGGGCTATATATAAAGGTTTGTCCCAAAATACATACATTTAAATATCACTCGATCTGGACAGAATTGATAGACTTCTACAAAATACTATAGACTCAAAATTTAAAGTCGGCTAATGCACTAAGGGTGGAAACAAATGTTAATAAAAAACAAAGTAATACGGCGTAAGTTCGCGCCAGGCCGAAGCTTATGTCACCCTCCACCATGATTTGCGTAGAACTTCTACTGAAGACTGTCATCCACATCGAAATTACTTGGGTTGCGGTAACACTTGCGATGGCTAAGGTATCTTAAAACTTCCTAACACCGTAAATATATACCAATAGTTCCATACGTCGTTTATATTAAAACTAAAAAAAGGCCGAAATTAAATACGTATTATAATTAGTTTATAAGTTTCTACTAAAATAAATTTTGACAACTCTTTTTTTATAGAAAGTAAAATTTGCCAATAAAATTTTTCCTATAGAAATAAAATTCGATCAAATTTTCTGATAAATCTGTAGAAATTATGTAAATTTTGACCAAATTTTCTATAGATATAACATTTGACAATGTTTTTCTATAAAATTAAAATTTTGGTAAATTTATTTTTCCTGGCTCGAGTGCAACCGATGATTCATGAACTGTAGGACCAATTTTGTGTGATTGGCGATCGCCTATAATGTAAGTAATAGACGATATGGACCATTTTTGGGCATGGTAATTTAGCGGCCTTTATACTACACCACGTTTGCAAATTTCAACCGGATTCGGCCATGAAATTTTTGTCTCTAGAGGCTCCGGAGTCAATATGGGATCGGTTTTTATGGGGGCTAATATATAATTATGGACCATGTATGGACAATTTGCTGTGTTGTTAGAGACCACATATAACACCACGTCCAAATTTCAACGGACTCGTATGAATTTTGCTCCTCCTAAGAGGCTCCGGAGGTCATCTGGGAATCGGTTTATATGGGGACTATATATATAATTATGGGACCGTATGTGACAATTTTGCATGGTATTTAGAGAAATATAATAACACAGTCGACCAAATTTCACCGGGTCCGGATGAACTTTGCTTCATTCTCTTCTAAGGGCTCCAACCGCGGAGGTCGAAACTAGGATCGGTTTTATATGGGGTATATATAATTTGGACCGATGTGGACCATTTTCTGCGATGGTCATTAGAGACCATTCATACTAACATCATGTACACATTTCAGGCGGATCGGTATGAAATTTGGTTCTCTTAAGCTCCCAGGCCAAATCGGGATCGGTTTATTGGGGGTATATGTAATTATGGAACGGATATTGAACCAATTTTTTGCATCGGTTGTTAAGAACGCAATATACTCACCATGCACCAAATTGTCAGCCGGATCGGATGAAATTTGACTTCTCTTAGAGCAAATGCAACGCCAAATTTCGGGGTTCCGTTTATATGGGGCTATACGTCAAAAGCGTGGACCGATATGGACCAATTTTTTGCTGTGTTTGATTAGAGACCATATTACTAAACACCAATGTACCAAATTTCAGCCCGGATCGGATGATTTGCTCTGAGAATCGCGAAATTTGCGGTTATAGGAACGAAACGGCGATATGCACATCAATACCATCCCTATCGCTGTTTATACATTTCGAATCTAGTCTGTAATCGTGAATTGTGAGCATTATTGGCGGAAATATTGCGTTGGACGAATTATCACATTTTTAGCGCCCTGACTTGGCTTAATTGCCTTATCGAAAAAAAAAAATCTTTAACAAATATAGCATACTTTGCATTTTTGTTTGAGCGCCTGTCGTACAAAGTGGCCTAAAAGATGACCAAAACTCACACAAAAAAGCTTTTTAGGTACGAAAATGGTCAGTTCTTTCGTATCGATCAATTTACCGGAAAGCCGATCGGACTTAATTAATTGGTTTCGTTTAAAAACAATTTTGTTCGAATATGTCAGTCTTTTTTTTTGGTTTCTTGGCATGGAACTACAAATTCTTCATGTCTCACTTATCAAATGGCTGTCTTTCACTTTGTATTTTGTATTTTCGATAGAACACCTTATCTGGTTTTGTGTAGCCACAAATAATTGTTGGCATAGGAAATATAGAAGGGAATTATTTCACTTCTTCTTCGAATGATATGAATTTGATAATTAATTGCTTTTTTCGCCAAAATTCTTAAGGAAATATATGAGATACTCACCAAATAGTGAAAAAATTATTTACTCACGCTGATCACATTGATGAGTGCTGAACACTCGCAAACATGTATCTGTACCCCACCAGTTGTGATATCTGTAAAAATTGGATAGGATTGTGAGTCGTTTATGGGTTTTTTTCACTTTCACTTTGCGAATGCTCCAAATAAAAGTAAAAATTTATTGAAAACGGAAATAACATTTGTGGGCATGGTGAGAAACATGGAGTGTGTGTTTGTATAAGTAAATTTTTCTCGTTTTACTAAACTTGTTTTATGATTTTTTCATTTTGGCTGTGTCAACGTAACCTTAGATTTTCCCATTAAATAATCTAAAAGTAATTTTCTTTTTTGTTTTTTCTCGGCTTTCGAGAACAATTCCTAATACTAAGTCGCATCGATAAGTGCCATGAATTTTGCCACCTTCCCAAGACTTCCACAGCCATCTTGGTGTATAAAAATATATTGCCTGCAAATGAGAAGGGAGATTATTATTTAGTTTTTCTTAAGTTTTATTATGGTGTGATATCACAACATATGATTACATTACAAATAATTCGGATAAAATGGTTGGCGTTAAGGATATCTATATATACAATACTCATGACCATTTTTGGTAGGTTCGGTTAGCTTAGACAATTAATCTCTCCATCAGAGAAAAACCGCATTACCATCTTACAACACCACATAATATTGACTTTTTTTTGAAGTATGACACAATTGCCCCCTAAAGCAAAAAAAACTTTAAAATTAATAACAAATGCTTTCAAAGTGAGGTATTTTCCGTCCTTCTCAATATGGTTTTTACTTTGATGTATCTCGCAATTCTACATTTTTCTTACAACCAACTAGGTATTAATATACGGCTATAAAGATAAATGAAAATTTCGATATAATGAGAACTGAAGTTATAATTTAATTTTTATTGCTCGCCTTAAAAGCTTGAATAGCTTCCCTAAAAATGTCTTTATTACAAATGTAAATAATCGTATGGTTCGAATCCTATCCAAATATCTTTGGGAAAAGTCAAAAATAAAAATCACACCCAAAAATTCTTGAGAAGAAAAACTTGCAATCTTCTGTAGGTTCTTAGACAGTCCAATATGGAGATCGGGTTATATGTGAACTAGATCCACTCAAGCAATTTCTCTAAAGAATTCGTCCGACGCTAGATGATCGTTAAACGAGGAAATTTTAGTATACGCGCGTTTTGTCCATTCCTCATTCTATTTCTTTGAGGGGATATAACTAAGTTTGTTCATTCCATTTGTAACATCATCGGAATTATGGATTTCAGACTAATATACAAGTATATATATTTCTTTGATCTGGAAGAAATTCTAAGGACGAATATAAGCACTGTTCTTTCTGCGCTCTGTCTGTCTTGTAATCACCGACTACAGCTCTTCCAATTAATGGGCGCTCAATCGTCCTGAATAATTTGGCAATAATTCGTTGTTTTGTTTGCAGTGCAGCGTCAAGTTCGCAAGACTGGGCTATTATCGGTCCAAGTTTTGATATAGTCCTGCATATCAAGCCGACCTCCGGCCGATTTGTGGTCATAGAGACTATAAAAACGCGTAGTTTTATCAAATTTGCACTGCAAAGTTGGAAATCTAGAGTATTATTAGGACCATAAAAGGTCCAAACTTCATCGATATATGTCGCCATAAAAAACCGACCTCACGATTTGCGAGTCTTGAGGCGTCTTAGACAATTGTATTTTCTATTCATTTCGCCTGGAAATGCAAAACTTTTAGAGGTGTGTCGCAAATTCGGTACCGTATACGATCCCATGATTTTGCTATGGCCCATACCAGGCGACCTCCAATTTTTTCTTTCTTGCGGCTTGTAGTTATTCGTAGTTTTTCCCAACTTTGTCTGAAATTGGATTTCAGAGTTATTTAGAGATTTGCCCAATTACGAGGTGGCCTGTCGAAATTTTGAAGATTGGTCCATGTTGGTGGTATAGCTCTTCCCATATAGGCCTACATCCCGGATTTATTTTTACATGGAGTGTAGGAATCTGGTAAGTTTTTACCACTTGCCTGAAATGTAACAATATAACTGTATTTTAGACCTCAAAAAATTTGTATCGCTTATTTCATTTCTACCCCGGTCCCGGTTATGTAAGATATTTGATCGATCGACCGGATTTCATTTCTTCGAGGGTATACGATTTGTAGTTTCTATTGGATTGCCACTGAAACTTGAAAACCTAGACGTTATTTTTTGGACCATAAAGAGGTGATGTCGAAAATCGGTCCGTTATCGTTGCCTATGTTTTGGCTATAGCCCCATACAGATCCGATCTCCGATTTTATTTCTTGGACTTCTGGAATCGCAAAAAAAAAATACGACGTCATTTTATCCCATTTGCACTGAATCTCTATTTTTATTTTACGGACCATGAAAAGGGTGACCGAAAGTGATGCCATATAGTTTCCCGTTAGTTTTTTATCCAATTTCTTCCTAAACTAGAAATCTATGGCTATCTTACGTGTTCATAAAGACCGGGTTTGTGTCGAAAAATGGTCCGCTACTCGTGTCCACTGCTTTTTGCTAATTAGTCCCCCATATATTGACGTCCGATCTGCCCGGGATATTTATATTTCTTGGGTCTCTTCCCCAGATTACTTCGTCATTTTTTTTACCCAAATTTCGTTCTGAAATTGGAATTTGGACACCGCTATATGTGACCCATATTAACGAGAGTGTGTCCGGAAAATTGTTTGAGTACTTTGATCTATGTTTTGGTATTAAGCCACCCATATAGCGACCTCACCTCTTCCGATTTATCTTTCTAAGATTTTTCTCCGAATCCGTCCTGACCACAACTAGGTTCCAGCCCCCGAATATGCGTTCCGATGAATTGCTTACAAATGAACCTTACACACTTAGACTCAGTTAACGCTTCTATCAATCTGCTTATCTTACTGGAGATATAGTCCCCGGTAACCGCTAGTCAGCTTTTCCTTTCAACACAGCGGAAACTCTTTCACTCAAATTCTTTCAAAACTATTTGTCCTCTTCTCAATAATATGCAACTTTCCTTCTCGTACCTAATTGAAGGGGTATATAGTCCTTGCCTAATGAATTTTCAATATTTCACATTGTGTTTTGTTCAGACAAACTCGGTAAGACAGTCGCATTCCCACAATAAATCTGCAGATTTTAATAACGGTTTTATATCTGAAACTGCTTCTTTGTTCTTTACTCTTTGTTTTTCATACTGACTTTCCGATTCTGGGAGATATTAAACCGCTATACAGTCCATTTCAGCAAAAAAACACTTCTCGGAATTGATCACCGAATTTTAGACAAGCCGATTCGATTGAACGATCTTGTCTCATAAATTTATGTGTGTCAAAAGGAAACTCTTGTTTGTTCTAAAATTTCGCTTCCTCAGAAATGAAACTCTTTTTTTGGTATTTGTGTCTAAAACATAATTGTAATTAACATTCTAATTATTGATTTGTTCTTCTTTTGTTACAATAGAGAGAAAAGTGATATAACGTGTTGAAATTCCCTGTTAATTAGTTTGACCTATAATAGAAAGAAAGCTTACAACCCATATGTTAAAGTTAGTGCGGACTGTTGCCTTTCAAATTATCTTATTTGATTTTCTCTAAGTTGTGACCAGCCGTCTATGCCCTATACTTCTTTGTGTTTCTTCTTGCATCTGCATTTAAGTTCACACATTTTGAGTCAATTACGTATGTGTACGTTTTCTGTATCTTCAAAATAGAAAAAAAAAAAAAACATGTGAACAAAGTTTGGAGAATATGGGCTGTAATATTCGAGGGCAAATAATGCAGACATGCAAATACTTTACGAAACTTTTTTCTCAGTGTACGGTAAATTTCAAAAGTTTTCATCTTTCTTACTTTTATTCTTAAAGAACCTAGGAAAAAAATTAGTTTTGCATACTATATTAAGTCGTTTTTTTAACTGGCTTACGAATTTTACATAATTTTATACAATGCAAAATTTCTTCGACAACTTTTACATTTTAAAATAACAATTAATTTAATTTTAATTTAGAAAAACACCCCACGAATTTTACTTCTCTATTCTATGCCTATCAATCGAACGACAATGACCTGTTTCGACGCGCTCATAGCCCAACTTTGGCAACGAAAGTATAAAATCCCTTATGTCCACTATTGTCCCACACTTCTCTGCGCCTTGACCCATATATTAAAGCTAATAATTGCCTATTTTGCAAACATAAAATCAACACAAAAGAATGTTTTCATAACGAAAAAAAATTTTGGTTTCCTCATATACGCATCCATGACTAATTGCATTTCTTCCACATTTTCAAAAATTCTAAATAGTTTCTTTTCAGCACTTTTGACAACTTTATGGGTTTGCGAAACCTTTGATCTCTAAAGGATCATTATTTACAAATGGAAACCACACATTTTTAGAGGCAGAGCATTTTTTTTTATTTTTAATAGGTAGACAATAGGAAAATCACTTCATAAAATACTTTTTAATAAGTTTCCATTACTTGCAGAAAATGTGAGTGTTCACGCATCATTGTAGAAGAAATAAAATTAATACTTATCATTGGCGTGGCACACATAATATCTATGAATTATATGGGACAAACCATAATTAGCCCTGAAAATAATCTATGAATGGTTTGGTTATTCCCAAAGGTATTATAAACTCTCATAAATATGCATGCCATTAAACTTTGATATTTTCGGTTAAGGCTAATGTCGATCATATAGCAGATATGCCATCGTAAAAAAATGAAAATAACTCGGTAGAGATCGGTCTATGATGGGCGGGCCCTATATGCAAACGATGGACCGGTGGCTCACCATTGTTCGGACAAAAGCAGGACGGTGCCCTCTATTAAATGTTGCCTATAGCTATTACCTGGTGCTGGAGAACGAAGGTTGGTTCAAATTTCAGGGCCAATTGGAGTAAAACGTACGGGCGGATATGCGTAACGGGAAGCCCATGGACGATGTAAAGACGTGCGGGAGAATCGGTACCTGACTATACGAGATATATGAGAAGGACGAATGGCACCATCAAGAGTGACCCTCACCGCATCTTTCGGACGCCGTGCACAGAGTAGCCACACCGGGCACGCCGACTCCGCGACGGGGACCGCGGCGGGTCGCGATTGGCGAGCCTGTGCACTGGAGGACTGCGGAAGTCGCGCACCGAGGTCATCTGACGCGACTCCCGTCTCCTTGATAGAGAGAACCACGATACGTTCTCCCGAGTACAGATACCTCTAGATTCCGATTTGAGGGGTAATTGGGAGTAATCGAAAATGACTGGGGACTCTCGTAACAACGACCAATAGGAAGCTAAAATCGATGGAGTATCGGTCTAGTATGCCTGGCTATAATCGAAAACATCGGGAGCCGGTACTCACGCATTGTGTCGCGATGTGCACACCGTCCTTATCCTACAAGTCCTCTAGATGTAAAATTTCAGGTAAATTGGATTAAACTACGGATTCTAGAAGGCCCAAGAAGTACAAATCTGGAGATCGTCATATTGGGGGCTATATCAAAACATGACCGATAGGCATAACTTTTTTGCTAGACTGGATTCCTAAAATCGTCTATACGATTTCAGACTTCACAATTGTTAAAAACTAAAGTTGTTATTAAGCCCAACACCCCAATCGGAGGACTCGTTTATATTGGAGCTATGTCAAAAACTTGGGCCGATCCGATATAGCCATCTTTCGAACTTGACCTGCCTGCAAACACAAAGACGAATTTGTACGAAAAATTCTCCAGCCGTACGAATCAGAGGGTGCGCGCACCTTATGAAGGCTGTAGCGTGATTACACTACAGACCACGACGGATCAGACGGAACATGCTATTATCGTCTTAGAATTTCTCTCCATGATCAAGAACTATATATACTTTATATAGTCGGAAATCACGATATTTCGATGTGTTACAACGGAAATGACAAACTTATTATAACCCCGTCACCATTCTATGGTGGGGGGTAATACAAATATCTAATTTCCCCAGTTTCATTTCATATTGTAGTTAAAAAAATTCTAATTCGAAGATATATATATAAAATATTCATGTGATATTATATGATGAAAAAGTATTGAGTATATAATGTATAATTAATATTAATAATTAATTATTAAATATATATGATATATAATTATATAAATATATATATAAACAACTATATAATATAATATATATATATATATATATATATATATAAATAAAATATATATAGTATAAATTAAAAATTTATTCTTCCAATAAGACAAAAGTGTATTTTCAAGGGCATCAATTTAACAAGCGACAAATTTTTAATGTGAAATTCGAAAACGCCGTTTTATAAAGGGTGGATTGTATTGTTTTGGCACCCTGTTTACAAATGGGTGTTGTTTTACTGTCAAACATGCTTCAAGTTTGGCCGTACAATTTAATCATGAATCTATATTAGCAAGCCAACGGAACAAACGATCTTTGCAAGATGACTCATCAGCATTTTATATATAAGAGAAAAAAAAAGATGGTATTTAAGTTCAACCGTGGCATCGAAAAAAATTGCTGTTCAAACAGCGAAGCTGCCATCTTTGGTTTAGATGTGTATGTTCAATAAGCACAGAATTGTCCGATTTTCGGAGTGAAAAGCTGTCAAAGCATATGAAAAAAATAAATTCGTATCCAGAAAAGAGTCAAAAGTTTGTTGCGCGTTTATGGGCTTGGGTGGCATCATATGGAGTGCCTGCATCCTTCCCTCATAAGAATGATTGTGAATATAGCACGTAAACTGATGCAATGAGAAGACGCTACCGTGAGGCGATATCCAACCGTTTTGTTGCCCAAAATGCAAGAAGCTCGTTACTTGGCATGATGCACAGCATGAATGCTCAAATGACGCATGCGTATACAATGGCAGTTATTTGACGGAGTCGAAGTCGGTGAAACATTTGCACCGAAATGATCTTAAATATTAAATCTGTATGGACCTAGCATGGAGCTGAAATTCCGTACATAGGGTCGTGGGTTCAACCCCACGTTTCGACCGGAACACTAGAATAAGTTTTTTCAGCGGTGGATTGTCCCTCGCTTATGTAATGCCTGGTGAGAGAGAGAGAGCTTCACTAGTGAGTAAATTTCAGACCGCAGACGTGGGCAACTTCCACTATCAAAAAATGAGGTCCGCGATTGCTCATTAGGCTAAATATAGAATCGGTGGCAGCACTCAGTGATAAGAGAGTAGTGGACCACCGCGTGGTATCACAAATGGACTGAAATAGTCTAAGGGCCTTTTCGTTTCGCGAAAAAAATATGTTGCCTTGGTGTGTACACGGACGTAATTTTTCGTCCCGTTGCAATTTTTCATATAATTTCAATAATACTTTGTGAGGGAATTTCTGGACCCAAAAGCTATGAAACAGCGAGACCTTTACAATCAGTCTTGCAATCAATCCAGATGGGGTCACTTTTACCTAATCGAAATCGCCATAAGTGGAGCTGGTAGATATCGTGACCAACTACCGATATCTCAACTAAAACCTAACCCATGGAAGTGTACTCAATCGACTATAAAAAGATTTATCGCATGTTGTTCCCTGAATTGTAGCATATTGTTTTAATTAAATTTTCCTAAT
>PGFW01019257.1:0-17121 GCA_003123925.1 Haematobia irritans | reverse complement strand
GAAAATTTTTTTATAGAAATAAAATGTTCCGAAAATTCTCTAAAGATATAATAAAATTTTCCGAAAATTTTCGATTGCAATAAAATTTTTCGATTTTTTTATAGAAATAAATGTTCCGTAAATTTATACAGAAATAAAAAAATTCCAATGTTTTCAAAATTTCTATAGAAATACAATTTTCCGAAAATTTTCTGTATTGAGATTTATTGCTACTTTTTCAAACTCAAAAAATTTCCTGTAACATTTAAATAAAATTTGTTTTTTTGTCCTTTTCCGCAGGTATGGAGACAAATGGCAAATTGGGGACATCATCGGTGTAACTTTGGATATTGAAAAAGAAGAGATCACATATTATCGTAATGGTGTTTCAATGGGTGTTGCATTTTCTAAACTCGAAAAAGGACCTGGTATAACCTTCTTTCCTGCCATATCATTGGGCTACAATCAAAGTATACAGGCGAATTTTGGTAATAGTCCTTTTAAATATCCCGTTGCCAATTATATGCCTTTGATGGCTGTGCCTATTGTTAATGTGCAAAAAGCTGAACTTTTACTGGGATTTTTAATGAATATTTCGACAATAGTGGCACGCTATAATTGTGAGAAAAGTAAAAGACCAAAGGAAGATAAACTGTCGACTAAGAAAACTGTGTATGTGGTATTTTGTACCTTAATTATAGAGCATCTATCGCCTTTACTTTTCAATACGTACGTAATTGAGAGTAGATTATTGGATGTGATTAGACACGCTTGTAATTTAAGGTAAGAGAACAAGATAAAAAAAGATTTTTATGGATATTAAATAATTTGTATTTCATTTTCAGATCTGAATCGGATGTCATACAGCCAGGACATTCGGAAAGTGTTTTGGGGGCTATTTTGGATATATTATGGAATTATATGGAAGTGGAAGAGATGAAATATATTTTGAAAAAAATTGCCAATGCTTTGCTAAGTGATTTCACACAAACCAACAAAGCTTTGGACTATGGCCAACAGCGAGAAGCTTTACAAACGCTAATAGGCCTATGCAATCATGCGCGTACACGCAAAACTTATTTGGAATTTAAGTTCTTTAAAAAACATTTGTAAGTATTTTTCTATGGTCATTTAAACAAAAAAAACGTCCATATTTATGAAGAGAGATATATTTTTTTGCACCCTCAATTGTACTTTGGATTAGTAAAAAATTCTCCAAAAATACAATCTTTGTTTAATAGCTCGACTGAATTTATGATCGCTTTTATTTTTGTACGTCCTGTTTTCACTTACAGTTTGGCTTTGTTGATGTATATAAGACCTCCAGAATTTTCCTATATGCAAACTCTTATACCCGATCATTTGGCATGGACCGAAGGTATAGGTGGACCTAAAAGTAAATATCTTGCAGCCGTAGACAAAATTTCCCATTCAACTGAATATGTATATGCTTTGCAAAAGACACTTTTGATGAGTTTGTTAATTAATGATGATGGTGATTTGGTAACTTCATCCAGTCGTAAAATATTTTTAGCTAAATTACGCAGATATGTTATGGATCTGAGTTATGGAGCATGAGGGTGAAGGAAAAAAGATTGGTGAGTGAATGCCTATGTTGATGTTATCTATTTTTTGCAGCCTTTTCACTCTTATATTTTCATGCAAATCGATATTTTCATCCTATTAGAATACTGTAGCTTTGGCATTATATTTGATTTTGATATTGATGTGACCAAACTGCTTTGAAAAGAAATGAAATGGCGTTGAAAATTGCTGTTACACCAAATACTTCTTGATGGCCCGTTTTGAATTCACATTTTGATTCGTGTTGGTGGAGTTTTGTCAATTTACGCCGAGTTCATTGCGGTATGATGATTCAAACGCATTTAGGCGGTTGAAAGAAACACAAGACTTTTTGGGAAGGATGATTCGTGTTCATTGACGGTTACAGATTTGAGAAAGTATCTAAGGGGATTAACAGTAGTTGCTTTTAATTCATGATTAAAACACTATCATATAAGCACACCAGAAAGTACTTAAACTCATTTCGATTGGGGAAAACAGTGCACATTCTCGAAATTTGATTTCAGAATATGAGGACACTTATGTTTTTGGTCCTATATCCCTCACAATATTTACAAATTAAATTAGAACGGATTTTCATACCAAATTTAGACACTTACGACCTATCAATTGTTACTCCTTGTGAAATAATAAAGCGCAAATCAGCGGTCAAAATTTTTGTACTGGGGCCATATTAACCTGAATATTCGGGTGAAAGAATATATTATGGAGCTATATTCTAATTGATCTTTGTTCAAATATCATAGGGTATATCGAGGCAAAATATTATTTCTGCTAAATTAGAATCTGATAGGAATAAAAACTGCGAACTTAGACTTTGATTCCAAAAATGTGTTTCCAGAAGGGCGACAGCATTGTTGCCAATCATTACCCAAGACACACGAGTTCTATTCTAGTCTCCCTCTAGGTAATGCAAAGATGCTATGAAAATTAAGCACCTAAAACTAATGAGTTACGACCACCAAAAATTATTCAGAAACAACAAACCTATATTTATGTTTTTAGGGGTCCGCCCCTTATTTTAGGGGTCCGTTTGCATTTTGAAAATTAAACACATATTTCCCAATTTCTTTTTGGGGGGTGTTCACGGTTGCCTACTTCGAGCAAATTATATACAAATTTGGAAAAATTTCTGACTATTACCAAACAATAACATCTTATTTTTCCAAAATTTTATTTTTTATAAAAAATTTTTTGACATTTTATTAAAAATTTTTTCAAAAATGTTTATTTCTATTTAGGAAAATTTTTAAAATATTTTATTTCTAAATATTTATCAAACTTTTATTTTATAGAAAATTTTTCAAGATTTTATTTCAATAGAAATTTTGTCAAAATTTTATTCATACAAATTTTGTCAAAATTTTATTTCTATAGAAAATTTTGTAGTTTTATTTCTACAGAAAATATTATGTCACAAATTTTATTTCTATAGAAAATTTTGGTCAAATTTTATTTTATAGAAATTTTGTCAAAATTGTTTTTTCAGTCAAATTTTTTCTTTAGAAAATTTTGTAAATTTTATTTCAATAGAATTTTGTCAAAATTTTTTTTATAGAAATTTTATCAAAATTTATTTTATAGAAAATTTTGGTCAAAAGAGATATGTTTGTTTCGAATTATTTTCAGTCATAAGTCGGCTTCTAAACCTTTTTTCGGAAGGTTCAAGTGTTGGTTCAATGGGTTTAGTAACTGGCCTGAATTTATTTGCTGATAATTGGTTTTGAATTTTTGCTGAAGTATGAGGATTGCTGATGAGGAATGTCGTAATTCCGGAAACGTGCGTCGATCCAACTCTTGCGCTGTAGGTGCTTTGCCAATAAATTTAAAACATTATTTTCCTTGCTTGGTTAAGCTACATCTTTGTAGTTTAGTCCATCACAAATGGTTTTATGGAAAATTTTGTCAAAATTTATTTCTTATTTAGAAATTTCGTCAAAATTGTCTTTCTGTCAAAATTTTATTTCTTTGAAATTTGTCGAACTTTTATTCAAATAAGAAAATTTTGTCAAATTTTATTGTCTATAGAAATTTTTTTCAAAATTTTATTTCTTATTAGAAAATTTTGTTCAAAATTTATTTTACAGAAAATTTTTTGTCAAATTTTATTTTTTAGAAATTTTGTCAAAATTTTTATTTCATATAGAATTTGTTGAAAATTGTTATTTCATAGCAAATATTTTGTCAAAATTTTATTTCTATAGAAATTTTGTCAAAATATTTATTTTTATGAAAATTTTTGTCAAATATTTATTCTGGTAGAAAAATTTTTGTCAAAATTTTTATTTTTATAGAAAATTTTGTCAAAATTTTGTTTTTATACGAAAATTTTTGTCAAAATTGTATTTTTATAGAAATTTATGTCAAATTTTATTTCTATAGGAAAGCTTTTATAAAATTTTATTTCTATAGAAAAGTTTGACATGTTATTTCTATTGAGATTTTTCACAAAATTTTATTTCTATTTAAAATTCTCTCAGACTTTTATTTCTATTAGAAAATTTTCTAAAATATTTTTTTCTTTGAAAAATTTGTAATTTTATTTCTGCAGAAATTTTATTTTAGTAGAAAAATTTTCAAAATATTTATTTTTTATGTCAAAATTGTATTTCATAGGAAAATGTTATCAAAACTTTATTTCTATAGAAAATGTTATCAAAATATTATATTTTATAGATAATGCTTGTCAAAAATTTTATTTATCAGAAATTTTGACAAATTTTGATTTTCAATAGATTTTTTTTTTCAAATTTTATTTCTAGAGAAATTTTCAAATTTTATTTCTATAAAAAATTTTATTTCTATAATAATAGAAAATTTTGACATTGACCAATTTTATTTCTGTAGAAATTTGATCAAAATTTGTATTTCATATAGAAAATTTGTCAAAATTTTATTTACAAAGAAAAATTTTTGTCAAATTTTATTTTCAAAGAAAATTTTGTCAAAATTTTATTTCTATAAAAATTTTATCAAATTTATTTCTATCGAAAAATTTTTGTCAAAATTTTATTTTTATAGAAAATTTTGTCAACATTTTTTTCAATACCGAAATTTTTTGTCAAAATTTTATTTCTAATTAGTAAATTTTGCTTTCAAAATTTTATGTTCTATAGAAATTATTGTTCAACATTGATTTTTCTAGTAAAAATATTATTTCTATAGAAAATTTTCCAAACTTTAAATTTTTCTATAGAAAATTTCCTAAATTTTTTTCTTTGGAAAATTTTTTATTTGTTATAAAAAATTTTCTCAATTTTCATTTCTATAAAAATTTGTTAAGAGTGCCTTTATTGGAATAGTTTGCAAAATCTACAAACATCAAATATATATACCAATCAACCAAACAATAAATCTCCATTTTTGTTAGAATCCTACAGTTTGATGTAGGATCTGAATTAGTCTTAGTGAGCTGGAGTCTTAATCGGGCGGCCACTTTACGTTAACCTAACCAGCTTGTTGAAACCGTGATTTTGCTTCCTGTTCAGAGGAGACTATTTTGTATTTCTTTCTCCTATTGGAGAAAAATTTTTGTTCTTCAAGTCTAGCGATCAAAATTGTAAAATGTATTTAGTTTTTAAATTTGGTACCTTTAAAATTAGACAGATAATCTTTGCGTAATTTAGCAAAACAGTGACTGCTTTCCCTTTTCAGGCGTTTATTGATGTATTCAGGAGACTTTTATTGTTGTGTCTATTACAGTTTCTTTGGGCTGTATAATGTAATAGGTATTAATTAATTTAAAGCTTGGCACAAAAATGTAAAGTAGTATTTTATTGGCACACAAAATAGTGCACATTGGCAACTAACACGATATCAGAAGAATTACTTGAATTTTCTGCCATTCGAGAGAGAATTTATGTTATTTATTGGAGTTGATGACCGTAGCGTTACTTCAACCATTCATTCAACTGGAACTTTGGAAGTTTTAAAAATAACTCGAATCAAATTTGAAAAATTAGCGTATGTCATAGTCGACTTTGCCAAATTTAAAAAATGACTGCCAATACGTTGAAATTTTTCAATTTTTTTTTTAACCAATTTGATGTACCATCGGTAGATAGAGAATTTTAGATTACCATTCATGTAATGCGTTATGTCATTTAGCAGTTTTGAAAAGTTCTAGTTCTAGATTGATAGTCTATCGCCGTTTACCAGAAACCGTAAGGGAGATATGACATTTATTTTATTGTTAAAGAAATCTTTGCTGAGCGATTGGCTTCGGACACATGTCCTAAACATTGTGACCGAGAATTATGGCCCAAAATAATGTTTATATAAAAAATTTGGATTTTTTTTATTATTTTTTCATTGAAAATTTGTCCATTTTTGGGTGGTGTTCACGAATTAACTCCGAATATTTGGAGATATTGGCCAAAATAAATTTTTCATATAGAATTTCGATTTATATTTTCGAATTTTTCATACAGAAATTTTTGATTTTTTGGGGGGCGGTCAACTTCATTTTGGGCTCAGGGGTGTAATTTTAA
The DNA here is from genome assembly GCA_003123925.1 of Haematobia irritans. Taxonomy (NCBI): domain Eukaryota; kingdom Metazoa; phylum Arthropoda; class Insecta; order Diptera; family Muscidae; genus Haematobia; species Haematobia irritans. The sequence continues at coordinate 11,068 of PGFW01019257.1, read as the reverse complement.
GGATTATGGAACAATTTAAGATTTTCATATAAAAATTTTGAATTTTTTTGAGTGTTTTTCATCAAATTAAAGAGATATGTCCAATTTAAGTTTTTCATTATAAATTTTTTTTTTGTGGCATATGGGGCATATGTTAGAAGATATGGCGAATAAGTGCTTTTCATATAAAATTTGGGTTTTTTGAGAAATTTCAATTGAATTTTCATTTTTGGGATTTTTTTGTGGTCACGAATTAACTTCTTTTTGGCTTAGATATGGCCAAAATAAATTTTTCATATAATCAATTATTTGAAGATTTTCATCAATTTTGTTTTTTTTTTTTGGAGCGGGTCACTCTTTTCCTCGTAGACGCAATATTTAAATGAGATGATGACCAAAGTTAAGTTTTTCATTTAAAAAAAATTTGATTTTTTGGAAGGGATTCGAATAAAGATTGTGGACATTCTTTTTCTACTCTCTTGACGCATTATTTAATTGAGATATTGGCAATTGTTTCCATAAAAAATTTTGATTTTTTTTCAGATTTTCTTTAAAATTTAAAGGATATATAACCATTAAGTTTTTACATATAAAACTTTTTGATTTTTGAGGATTTTCATCAAATTTTGATTTTTGGGACAGTGTGTCATGAATAAACCCACTTTTCCACCTTAGAGTTAGTAGATATCTCACCGATAATTAGGGCTATCTGTTGTCGAAACTTTGATTATGAATAAAAATGTTCTTAATTTTTTTTATATTTTTTAGCAGTCGATTCGGTGGGCAATGTTTTCATATTTGTTGAGCGAACTGTTGAGTATGGTAGTTGCAATTTCTATGGAAATTTCGGTAAAGCAATTTACTATATGCCAATATTTTTTTCAAACCAGCAATTCGATGCGTCACATCACTTCCTGATATTTATATATTATATCAAGTTTTTCGAAATAAAACCAGGCAAGTAAAACTTGAAGCTTCATCTTCGAACTTATTAGGATTTGTGTTGTCTGTATTTACTTTGTGTAGTGTCATCAAATATATAGTAAGGTGAGTATGTAAACTATATCACCATAGTTTTGATTTTAAAATGTGTAAATTCTTTCGCTTTAGATCGCTTCTGTCGTGATCTGAAATAGTCCGCCTTAATGACTTCTTCTTTGAAAAACCAAAATTCTTATCTGTGAAGATGTTGAAAGAAATTACAAGTATTAGAGAAGGGATCATTGCAGTGTATGTTATGGCTATAACAAAACTTCCCATGTGGTATCGGAGTTAGCGAAAAATTTAGTCATAGGGAAAATGTTTTTGCGGATAGATAATTGGAGAATCAAAAGTACCTTCAGAAATATAGCTCGCAAGCCAGGGATTGGTATAGAGCTGTTAGCCTTGGGACCAAAAAAGGCGAATAAACTATTAACTTGGCTTATTGGATAATGGACTATTTTGAGGACATTAAATGTAATTATTTGACTTATCTTTTGTTTTAGGCTTAATGTTTGGAGGTGTTATTTCTTATTGTTCTAGGCTTCCTCCATATATATATATTATAAGAAGGTTCACTTTTTTCATTATGCTTCTCGAATTTATATTAATATATTACCCATCTTTTGATACCGTTTATGGATTTTAAGTAATCATTGAATCTATAGTTCATTTTGAAGTACAAGACTCGAGGGCTTTTATAAATGCGGTTGACAAACTTTTTAATTGATATCACTCGGCTGATCCACGTTATTGTATTGCTCCTGTAAAGATTTCTCTGCTGGCAAAGCTTGGGTTCCTTAACTGTATAAAAAGCGGGCCATACAGGCATTGGAAAAAGACAAGGGAAAAGAGTGAGATTTATTTTTTATTGTTCTCAACATTTAGAGATTATTATTCTTTGTTTTTTTTTTTAAGCCATGCCCTCAAAAAAAAGGGGCCAATTAAATGGTTTGATTTACGTTTCTGTGCTTGGTACAGGTGATTTGCTTATCGTGACGTAGATGCTTTTTGTTGGCAAGGAGGCAGCAATACACCTTTAATTTCGGCTTATTGATCGATCTCCCATTCTTCTAATAAAAATAACCCACACCGGCCTGTTGCATAAATATAGACTGCCAATCCGTTCCAACATTTTCAAGAACTGATTGGTTTTAAAAGTTAAGCTGAGGATGAAACCATTGCCACGGCCTTTTGATTCAGTATTAAGGTCAATTAAATTGGGCCCGAGTTCATTTATTATTACAAGACGTACATTTTTAATATTAAATTATACGTAGTAATCCCTACAATAGTTTCTCTTACAGAATCCAAAAATACAGCTCATCGTTCTCAAGGGAGAATTAACCGTTTTTGAGCCAAAACAATTTGAATAATTTGCTCCATGTAGCTTTTGAATTAAACTGTATCCCTAATGCGTTTTGGAAATGAGATTAATTTACGTTAGCGCGTTATTTTCCATGATCCCTGTAGGGATCATAATATTTTGATTTGGTTTGATCGTGTGTGCCAATTGATTAAGTCAGGTCTTATCAAGGGTTACAGTTCACCAGGGTGTTTTCAATTTGTTTGTCGATATGTGTTCAGCAGATTTGAATGCGTTACGCATATTTCCTATTAATTTACTAGTCCGCATTGGGTTCTCTTGGCTTATTTTAAAGATGAAATGGAAAGTTGGATAAAATTCAAGCAAAGGTAAGTTTTGAGAATGAAATTCTGACTATAATTAATGAATAGGCGGGCGTGATACGTGGACAGTAGGAGTGATTCAAAAACGGTGGGACCGGTTTATCTTCTTCAAAATTTTGTAGCGTCTATCCTTATTTTCGGTGGACGGAAAAAATTAAAATTTTGACAACATTTTCAATCGAAATAAAATTTTAAGAACATTTTCTATAGAAATAAAATTTTTGAAGAATAAATTTCTGCTCAGAAGTAAAAGTTTGACAATTTTCCATATACGAAAATAAATTTTAGAAAAAATTTTCTTATTAGAAATAAATTCTTGCCAAATTTTGCCTATAGAAAATAAATTTTTGCCAAAATATATTTACTATAGAAATAAATTTTGACATAATTTTTCTATAGAAATAAAATTTTGACACAATTTTTATAGAAATAAATTTTGACAATAATGTTGACAAATTTTCTTTAAGAAATAAGAAAATTCTTGGAACAAAATTTTCTATTAGAATAAAATTTTGACGAAAATTTTCTATTAGAAAATGAAATTCTGGGAAATTTTTCTATAGAAATGAAATTTTGCAAAAATTTTCTATAGAAATAAAATTTTGAGAAAATTTTCCTTAGAATTAAATATTGACAAAATTTTCTATAGAAATAAAATTTTTACAAAATTTTCTATAGAAATAAAATGTTGACAAAATTTTCTGTAGGAATAAAATTTTAACAAATTTTCTATAGAAATAAAATTTTTGGCAAAAAATTTTTATAAGACATAAAATTTTGCGAAAAAAATTTATAAAAATAAAATTTTTGAGAAAATTTTTCACTTTAAGAAATAAAATTTTGACAAAATTTTCTATAGAAATAAAATTTTGACAAATTTTCTATATGAATAAAAATTTTGACAAATTTTCTATAGGAATAAAAATTTTGACAAAATTTGTTCTTTAGGAATATAAAATTTTTGGGCAAATTTTGTATAGAAATAAAAATTTTGGCAAAATTTTGTATAGAATAGAAATTTTTGACAAAATTTTTCTATAAAAATAAAATTTTGACAAATGTTTCTATAGAATAAAAAGGTTGGACAAAATTTTTCTGATAGAATATAAATTTTGGACAAAATTTTCTATAAAAAAATTTAAAATTTCTATGAAAAAATTGAGAATTTCTATAGAAAAAATCAAAATTTTGAGAAATAATTTTGACAAACATGATTAAATTTTGAAATTTCTATAGAAAATTAAAAATTTATGAATAGAATTGCAAATTTTCTATAGACGATTTTAATTTAATAATAAATAAATTTTTGAAAATTTCTATAGGATTAAAATTTTCGCAAAATATTTCTTATAAAAATAAATTTTGGAAAAGATTCTATTAGCAAATAAAAATTCTGACAAATTTTCTATAGAAACAAATTTTTTTCTGAGCATTTCAGAATCAAATTTTTAGATTTCTAAAAAAATTTGCAAAAATTTTCATAAAATAAATTATTGGCAAATACTATAAAATATAAAATTTTCTAGTAATTTGAAATTTTATAAAAAAACTTTGAAAATTTTTATTCAAATAAAATGACATTTCTTATAGAAATAAAATATTTGGAAAAATTTTCCTTCGAAATAAATTTGACAAAATTTTCTAAAGAAATAATAATTTTTCTCGGCAAAATTTTCTTATAGAAATAAAATTTTACGAAAATTTTCCCTAGAATAAAGTTTTGACAAAATTTTTCCTTAGAAATAAAATTTTTTGACAAAATTTTCTATAGACATTAAAATTTTGATGAAAATTTTTCTAATAGACAATGAAATTCTGGGATTTTTCTACGAAATTGAAAATGACTGACACAAATTTTCTATAAAAATAAATTTTGGCAAAATTTTCTATAGCAAAATAAAATTTTATTGACAAAAATTGCTTAGAAATTAAAATTTACTTGTGCAAAATTTCTATAGAAATATAAAATTTTGGCAACATTGTTATAGAAATGAAATTCTGCGGAAAATTTTTCTATAGAAATGAAATTTTGACAACAATTTTCTCTATAGAAATAAAAATCTTTGCCAATTTTCATATACCCGTGTAAAAATTGGGGCGATCTGATTTGATATGTTAAGATCTGAGCCAAGTATATGGTCAGATCTGAGCAGATTCCGAAAAATGGTTATTATCTGGTCAGATCTAAATACTATGAAATTGGATCTGATCAGATCTCAAAAATGAGAACATCTATCAGGATCTTAATTTTGATATAATTGTATATTATTGATACAATCGTATCTTTTCGGAGATCTTTCAACACAATAAAAGCCCATAATTTGTATATAAAATGAGATCATTGTTTATTATTTAATAAATCAGACAAATAAGTAATGTGAGATAATAAATATGTTTAATTTAAATTGATCCATCAAAGCTATTTAAGAGTATTGACAGTTGAGTTAGAGTGTTGTCCAAGGGTTTTTTCGTTTGTTCTTTTCTGCTTTGGAACTTAGACACGCGACTTAAAGTATTACATTCGTTAGGCTCTGCATGAATTAAGTAAAAAACAATTATTAACAATATAGAAATAGAACAAATTGGGAATATATTGAACCTATGTTAAGCAGTTATTAGTATTCGTTTTGGGGTCATTCTTCTTGGAAGTTCGCGCAAGTAAAATTGCCATATATTTAATGTTAGGGCTTTTAATAACTCACATTTAAAGTGTATTCGGGATTAGGTATAGGTATAGAGCGACTAGGCTGTCATTTTGTTCATTACATCTATTCATGACATGCTCATGACATCACAGTGATACAACAATCTCACTTATGCAGCTGATCTGCTGCCTTCGATTCAATAATTAGCTCCATCACATGGGACCCCTTTTCTATAATCGAGTCACTATCGGCATTTCACGTTTGCCGCTGAACAAACTTATGAGAATCTTTGAAGCAGAACATGCTCCACCAACATTACTGCTGAGGAGATATAACCACCGCCGGAAATAATTATTGGTGCTTTGTGTCGGGAACTGGATTGAACCCGTTGACCTTTTGATGCAAGGCAGGATCGTTACACTCAGTAGACCACTGAGGTTTCCTTTTTTTTCCAAATTTAGAAAAATTAGTAAATAACAATATGAAAAATACTTACTAAGGAAATATACAAATACAACGTCTACTTACCTACATAATCTCCGCAATAAAGGAATCGAATATCAATCTTTATCAAAGGAACACATTTAAGACAATTATATTAAATTTCTTTAATTTTTTCAAGCTAGGTCTGGCGTTAAAATTTTGTTTAGAAGTGATGCCCCTGACGGGCGTTGACTTTGATCATAATGAACATAGGTGTTTACGTGCATTTCAAATATCTTTTTAACATTGTTCAATCGGATTTTTTTTTATTATAATTTTGCCGTATTTAACTCAATTATTATAGTAAAGATGATGGGACTGTTATACACTAACATATCTTATTAGATTATAGTGCTTATATATCGTCCTATCAAGCAAGTATATTATTAGATATGCCAAGATATAATTAAGTACATATCTATAACTATAGATGAGCATCTGCAATTATATCTAACCAGGATCGTAGCACCATTATATAAGCATATCTGTTGCATATCTTAATTTTATGTCTGAACAATATCTGAACAGATCAATTAGATGCAATTTGATAATTATTAGATAGGATTGGATCCCTATTTTACACGCGGTAGAAAATAAATTTATGAACATAAGTTTTTCTGTAGAACATAAAATTTTGCAAAAAATTTTAAGCTATAGAAAATAAACTTTAATCCGGAGATGTGTTTTACATTTTATAATCCTTGGCCACTGTAATTATATAGATTTTAATTGCTTGTTTGTAAGAGTACTCAATGAATTATTAAATGAAATAACTTTTGTAAAAATTTCTATAGAAATAAAATTTGGCAAAATTTTTCTATAGAAACAAAATTTTTTACAAAATTTTTTTCAATATATATAAAATTTGCAAAATTTTTTATAAAAATAAAAGTTTTCAACAAATTAGTTTAGAATTATATATTTCCAAATGTTTTTCGTATAGATAATAAAATTGAACAAAATTTTTCTATAGGAATAAATATTTGTTCTTACAAATATGAAGACTCACGTCGCTATTTGTTATACTCTCCTGCGCAATGTGGATAGGAGGGTATTATAATGTTAGTGTAATATGTTTGCAACACCAGAAGGAGAGAGATAGCACATATGGTGTCCTTTGGCAATATTGTTCAGGGTCGGCCCTAGAGTCGATCTACGCCATACGTCCGTCCTTGTCTGATCTGGAAACATTACGTATCAAGTCTAGGAATCAGCAGTCATTTTAGTCCCATCCGCTTCAATTCAAATCTCATGGCACAAGTATGTATTTTTTGAGAGGTCAGAATTAGAACGCCTCATTGATATTTAGCGAAGAAATCGAGTTAAGTTGTTAGATATAGCTTCCATCAAATATCTTTTCGCCCCGATAATGGGCCACAGAAGCCAGAGTTTTTGCTCTATTTGCTTTAAAAATTGACGCAGCATGGAGTCAGAATTATATTGTATGCTTATGAAATGCTTCAGATTAAGATATAGCTCAACCATATATATCTTTCGCCCGATATGAACTCCTATGACCCGAGAAGCAAGATTTTGTCCTAAATTTTGCTTTAAATTTTAACACGGAAGCTAGATAGTAACGTGAAATTTTGCACAGATAGTAAATAACATATGAAGATATGTGTACCAAATTTGGTTGACGAATCGGATTCGAGATTAGATATAGCTCCATATATATGCGTTTCTGTATTCGTCAGGGCGCAAAAATTGGCCAAAATATCCAATTTTCCTTATAAAATGGCTGGGCTGCTAAGTCGCAAACGTGTAAAAATACCTTTAATTTTTCTATATACTTCGTAATATCATAGCATTTGGACCTATCAAATCATAAATACACTGCAAAAGTTGCCTAGAAAATTGCTTCAGATATAAATGTTTTTCCATTATTTTTTTCTAACATTTATGTGTTCACAAGGGATTAGACTGAAATTTTAAGTCTACAGTTTTTTGGAAGTCCCAACAAATTTTGTCCAGGTCGAGTCAGATTTAAATGCAAGTATAGGGGAACAGAAACCTTTATATATAGCATCCAACACAATTTGACGGATTTGATATGGCCTCGCCCGACTTTAGACTTTCCTTACTTGTTTTTATTAAATATAGTGGTCTCCATTCCTTTATCCAACATCACTTTTATTTTTAGGTAACGCGTATCTCTCGAGCCCTTCTTACGGATCCCAGTTTTCAATTTGCCAATCTGGAATTTGCAATGGGCGAAATAAAGACACCAATATTACAACAAAATGAAATTCCTCGAGGTAATTTTGATCCATCGACACGAGCACATATTGATCCATTAACCAATGATGTGCGAATACCACAACCAACTACCTCGAATACTAAAAAAATAAGAGCAGATCCGCCTATATTGAAATTTAGTTTAGCCGATTGTAAGTTCGATTAAACGAAAATATTTTCTGAAAATGTAAATTAATTTTGAATACGCTCCTCATTTACAGTTCCTACTCATGTTACACAGGAAGAAATTGATAAGGTTAAATGTCTCATCGATATGCTAAAAACAAAACAATCATTACTATCCGATATCACATTGCCATCGGAGGATTCTTTGTGTCCAATTTGCTGTGCCAAACCCATAGCTGTGGTCTTTACACCCTGCAAACATCAATCCTGCAGCAATTGTATCATGCAACATCTAATGAACTCCAAAGTTTGTTTCTATTGTAAGACTCTAATAAAGACTATTGAAGCATCGGATGGTACAGTTATCTATCACAATGCTGAATATTTGAAAACTCCTACATTATTCGAAGTATAATGCCATCCGATCCCATCCAAAATGTCGTTGTATTTTAAGGAGCATGTCCTTAAACGAGAAGAAAAAAGACAGACGAAAATAACTCGCAATCAACCCACCCTTCTTGACATTACATACAATCTCTCATTACATAAATCTAGTCATTTATACTATTGATATATTTATATATATATGGATATTTTTATTCTCGATAAACAAAATCTTATTTTTTATTGCTCGAACTGCATACAAATCAACAACAAACATACCTTTTACACTGCCTAAATTTTGTTATCAAATTGAGACTAAAACATGTTTATGTTTAGACTCAGTATCTCCAATATTTATATTAAAAATTTATTGTTAAAATATTTAGTTGAAAAAAGCTTTAAATGTTCTCTATATTTAATATACTCTCTTTCTAGTTATTGTGATAGCTATAAAATATGTTAAATTTTTCAATATTTCCAATTATTTTATTTTGGAATTTGCTTTTGACGGAGAAGATCCAAACCCAAGCAAAAAACAAATTATTAATGCATTTATTATTATGACTGTAAATATCATCTATTTATACAAAAAACAAAAAATGATAAAAAGATCTCTTACACAAATTTTAAGGATATTGAATGAAAAAACTAAAAAACAACCGCCACATTATTATACACTACAACTTATACAATATTTTGCTTGCAAAGCTTTTTAAAATAAATCTAAATTGAAAGAAAATCTACACAATATATCACTGCCATTGGAAAATGAGAGCAGTTTATTTTCTGCAAGGTGTATGAAGAAGATCATGTAGGTATTTTAATGTATTGTAATGTTTAACAAAATTTTGTAGCTGATAATTTATCAATAATCGATAATGTATACAATTTTTGATTAATCTATAGATTCTTTCTACTTCTTTCTATATCTTCTACAGGTTTGCATGTCTATTTGCTAGAAGTGGTCCTTAAATGTTCTAGCTAGCTAGCTTACTTTGTTTGTGTCAGCGGGTCAAAGGATATATCTGCATTTAAAGTTATATGTTTGCTGAGAACTGAATTTGAATGAGAACTGGAGATGGATATTGTAGAGTAAGTCATAGAAAATGAGAAGCTATTTAATTGTATACATTACACTCGCGGTAGCGTGAACTAATTAAAACCAAGAGAGTTCACGTTAGCGAATTTCAGAACAAAACATATCCATATTCATGAGTTTAAACCTTCTCGCGTGATAGTCTTTTATTTTTGTTATTAGTAATATTAACAAGTATATACGGCCGTAAGTTCGGCCAGGCCGAATCTTATGTATCCTCCACCATGGATTGCCTAGAAACTTCTACGAAAGACTGTCATCCACAATCGAATTAATTGGGTTGTGGTATCCTAAAACTTCTTAACATCGTTTTCTAAATTGTGAGTTAGTCCATACGTGGTATATATTAGACAAAAACGTTATGTATAGGTAAGTCTACAAATAATTACGAATCGACATGGACTTTTGCACGGTACGTACACTGAAAAAAATATTGTCGTGAGGTCAAAGATTTTATATCCTTGAACTACAAACGCAAATTTTGCTTAGCATAGAAGACGCATTTCTCTAATATAAAGATTTTTCCTTGGTCCAAAAGTCGATAAACTTTTTAATGAAGTCGTATTGTCCTTATAATTAAGTGATTTGACTTAAAAATGGGTATCATAAACAAGAAAGAAATACATTTTTGGGCAAGGTCAAATGAATTTAAATAATTCAGAAAAATTCTTAAAATAAAGAAATGTCTAAATTTGTTGTCTCTTATCATACTACAAGCAAACAATCGTTCAAATATAGGAAACAGATTTTCAAAATTTATTTAGACTTTTTTAATTTGAACATAGCATATTTTCTACTAAAGTCGAGTCTGAATTGGAAAAAATAAATAGCTAAATATCTTTAAAGGACTGAAAAACAAGGAAAAAAAAAACTGAAACAGAAAAATATTTGCCAAAGTACAAACCCAATTAAAAGGAATTGTGTCTAAAGTCTTACTTGTTATACCGCAAATTGCTCGGATAAAAGTATAAAAATCAAAAAAACCCCGGGGGGGGGGACATAAAATTTTTAAAAAGAAAAGATTAAGTGTATACTATATTTACTTATAAGGCATAAGAAGGACAAATCAGCGTCACGAAATCGAGTACTAAAAATGTAGATACCAAATAAAGATTGTTTCTAAACGATAGGAAACATGCTATCGAAAACGAATATAAAAAAGATTTTGAGCGAAAAAAGGTAAACAAAAAGAAATAAGTAGTGTGGTGAAAATGGAAGTATTATTTATATATTTTGGCAAGAATATATTTAATGAAGAATACTAATATTAACTTGCAAATTTAGGGATAACGGAACAAAAGAAGGAATGCTCCAGTAGCCGCTCAAAAAAACTCATTTTTCAATGAAAATATTTAAAAGCTTCTTTTGAACAGACGAAAGCGTCCTTTTATATTCTATGGATTGTTAAAAACACAATTAGTGTAAAAGCACTCACTTCTTAAGATAT
>PGFW01019251.1:26773-37743 GCA_003123925.1 Haematobia irritans | reverse complement strand
GGACCAATTTTTGCATGTTTGTTAAAGACCCTATACTAGCACCATGTACCAATTTCAGCCGGATCGGATGAAATATGCTTTTCTCTAAGCAGGGCTCAGCATAGCCAAATCTGAGGGTCCCGTTTAATGGCAGGCTGCCACCTACCTAAACCTAATAATATAGAAATAATAAGAATTTTCATGACCTAAACCTAATTGATTATAACGAACCGATTTCTAAAAAAATACAATAGGACTTATACCACATTTTTATGAATTCCTTTTGCTTAATGTGTTTTTTAATAAATCGCAAAATATATCGAAGTTCATGGGTTCTTATTTTTTTTTTCGCTCATAGTTGCGTGGATGGCTAACACTAGCTAAAATGAAAATGTGCGTAAAAATCTTAGCCTCGTCGGAGAAAAACAAAACATTATGGCTATCGAAAAACAAATGGTGTATGTCACATTGCCTGCACTTACCCTATACTTGCTTAATATGCTTTAAAAATAAAAAAGAATTCCTAAATTTATGAAAAACTATCCCACAAACTCCCCAAATCAATAATGTCGTCCCATCATCGAAAAAATATCCCAAATTTGAGGGTGAATATCCCGAATACTGATGAGGCAATATGAAGTACATTGGTTGAATTAAAAGAGAGTGAGAGCACAGAGGGATTGAATCAAACTATTTTTCTGAGTGTTTCAAAGCTTTCTCCAAGCTGCTGCCAGATTGGCTGATTCTTTTTCCCCACACTGAGGACATTCTTCGTGCCGTTACGGTGATATCTATTTGACTTCGCGGACCTTAGGGATTTGGCTTGGGGCATAAAAGCCGTGGTTTGGCAGATTTTTTCATCAATCAGATAGTATTAAATTTGTTACGAACGTGTAAGAGCGAAAGCTACATATAGGACTTTATACGACAATCTTTAAGAATTCATTTTAGTTTGGGCTAAACTCGCGTTCCTGTTTACCATCACAGCTTCATATGTATGTTTACCAAAATATGAAACATAGTTGCCCCACTTCAATTGTACTTATGCGTATATATATCTGTCCCGTTGCCTTTTACAACAGTTCCTTGACAGAGTTCTGCACTTCAAAAAAATGGGCTGTTTTCTTTTACCACTGGGATACCGCTAAGCCGGTGAAGACTAAAAGAAAACAGAGTACTCGTTTATTCCAGGGACATCTCCACAAAAAATATGCAACACTGTCATCAGCTGTTTCAAAAAAACAATCACAGAAAAGAAGCTTGAAATCTTGCATTTTAATGCTATGAATGCCTCCAATTAGTAATTAAATATTTCTGCTGGCGATTATTTATGACACTATACCACTTTGAATTTCATGTGATTTTTTTCGATAACATTAGTGACAATTAAGTGCTATTGTGAATCGATGTCAAGCGCTCACTTTATTAATAAACAATCTCAAGATCGCACGGACTTGCACTGATGAGATGTTCTGGGATAGAACACCAGTGCAACTGATGTTCTGGCATAGCCATACAAATGTTGTATCCAGCTGCCAAAAAAAAAAAACAGCCATAAAATTAACCCCATATGGATCTTAAAGTCAATTGAATTATATTTTAGTTCATGCGAATTATTTATGTTTTTGCAGGAAAAGTTTTCTTTGACTTTAATAATTACATTACGCTTAGTTTAAACGAAGGGGAACAATTATACACAAATGCTCAGAGATTTCTTAAAATTTGTAAATTTTTTACAATAATGTACTCACCTGAACTTTCATATTAATACTTAAAGAAAATTTTTCAACTCCCATTTTTTTTCCCTTAAAAACTTTGAAATTTTCTTTATTCAAGTTAAAAAATATTAAATAATTATGTCTAATGTAAATTTTTTGAATTGTTTGAAAAAATATTTAGATTACTTCACTAAAATTTCCCATCGCCACAGAAATATCTATTTACATTTTATAATAAAAAATTACTGTGGTCCGATGTACTGAAGTTAAATTCTACGAAAATCAATTCATTTATATAAACAGAAAAGCAAAATAAATAGAAATAATCAGTTTGGCGATTTTTGTTGAAAATTATTTGGCAACACTAACAAAGGACACCATATTAACCGATTCTACTCAATTTTAAACCAACACCAAAAATATGTATTACACATGTCTTTATACAAATTACTACGACATTCGAATCGAACAAGTTTGGGCTTGGGGGTACCTTTTGCAGCATTTAATTAAATTTGATATGAAACTTTCTCTCTTCAACTCATGAAAATTTGTAATTAACTTCCTTTTTTTGAAACTGTGTAGGGCCGCCATAAGTCTTTCTCCAATTGAAAATGAAAATAATTCGTTCTCTTCTTACTTTTACTTTGTCCTCTTTGCATTTTTAAATACGATTTTTATTACAGGAGGACGAGAGCCAGACTGCCCACATATACTTTGCTTCATCGTTGGCAGGATAGTTTACTGCTATCACCAATTTCATGCCCCTTGAATGTTTGGCGTGAACTCTTGGCAACTTTTTGATAATTTTTTTTGCAGGAGTGTAGTTAGCGACCATTGTCTCATTTGCACTCATGCTTGTACTTTTTAGTCATACTTTGCCAGTTTTGCGGACTCCGTGCCTTAACCCCATATTTGTTTTTATTGCTTTATGTGTAATTAGTCAAAAATTTTATTGTTCTTCATGTTGTGTGTTATGGTGCGATGCCAGAAGACCCTAGAGATGGGGCTTTTTGTTTATTTTTTTTTTATGATGATGGGTAATTTGAATTTCGCTTTTCTTCCTTTAACCACACAAACTCATGCTTGTAAATGTTAGGTGGATCATTTTTGTTTTTCTTTTGGCAGTTATCTTGTTTTTTTTAATTTTTGGAAAATGCAGACATTTATACAGTTGGTAGGCACATAAAAAACCTACATGTTTTTTTATATTAAATAACAATAAGGAAGAAAATATTTATCAGTGGAAAATAAAATTTAATATGCTTGCCATTGTTAAGAGATCATGCAAACTCTTTAGAAACTGAGGATTTATTAAATTGAATATAATATAATAATTTACAATTATATACTATTAGTTAAATATGTTCGATAATTTCAAAATTGCAAATTGTAAAATTTTTGAAATATTTTGGTGAGATTTTTCATTTTTGCAAATTTAAAATGGATTTTTTCATTAGACAAAAAAAAAGTTCGGGACGAATGCGCATTCAGACGGAACATTGGGGGCATTATTGCACTGAAAAAATATTTTGTTCTTTACTCTAATGATTTGCGTATTGATTCTGCAGCCAAAGAATCGGAATAATTGAAGTAAATGATGCTTTTATGACACAATTATTCTTTTAAATTTGGAGTTTTGACGTACTTGGAAACAAATTTTGTGCTTTATTAAAAGTCCTTTAAAAAACGTATTTAACGACATTAAATTTACAAAAATTTCAGACTCCACATTCAAGTAGAATTATGCCTATATTCATAGTAAAAAAAAATATTTAAAAAAAATTAAAAATTTAAAAAACAGTCAAGTTGACCTTAGTACAACGAACCTTATGATAATATTTTTTCAGGTTGGTAAAATAAATAAAACTTATTTGCAAAATACCTTTCTTTTAATCGTAAACTTAAGAAAAACTTTAAATGAAATTCTTGTTATCAAATTAAGAAAGATTTTTGCGGATCCTTGTTTTCATATCCCCAATCAAATTTCAATCAAATGCTGGAAATCAGTTTGCCTATTTAATTATTAATATTTTTACAAATTTAAAACCAAAATTAATTTATTTAAATAGGCGAGCTTCGGAAAAGGTCAAAAACGTAGAAGGCACGAATATTTCCCAATATATGAAATCGGGAATAATATTTTGCGTAACTGCCATAAAACTAACTTTTTCAAGCTTTAAGAAGTCTTTAATGCGAAGGTGCTCAAACCGATGCCACACAATAAAAACGTATTCCATTATTCATAAATAAAGATAATATTTTACGATATATAATTACATTTAAATTCGTAATAAAGGCAATTTCGTTTGATTATCCTATCCTATGTATATACATTTCATTTATACAATGAAAAAAAACGGGTATGCACACGTCTTGATTTTCTGACATGCACAAAGTTGAATGTCTTAAACCTACAACCAGTATGCGGAAAATAAGTTTCACTATAAATTTAGAATGGGTTTTTCAAATCTAAAACCAAAAATTAATTTGTTTAAAAAACAACCTTGGCAAAGGTCAAAACGTTGAAAGTCAAATTGGCCGAATTTGAAAAAAGTTCTACACGAACTAAAAAACTGTTTGGTATAATCGGGAATAATATTTGCTGTTAGTTGATTCAAACTAACTAGGCGTTCGTTTCAAATTTAAAAACGGGCTTAAACGCGAAGGGTATTCAAAACTACGCACACATAACAGGTTTGGCTTGATTAAGTCCCGGATCTAAAAAAGAAAAAAACACATTTTTTGTCAAAATTGCGTTTTTATTATTCAACATAGTTCCTCAAGCAGCGATACAACGATTATAACGACCATCCAATTTTTTGCTACCATTTTTGTTAGTACACCACAAAAAATTTCTACGAACATTTTTCCAATTAAAATTTTAAATGAGTTTTTTAAAAATATTCAATTAAAAATTTAATTGATTCAACAAATTTTTTTAATTCTGAAACAAAAAATAACAATCACAAAAATAATAGTATCAATTAATTTTTTAATTGGATCAATTTAACTTTTTTAATTGACCTTCAATTTAATTTATTTAATTGATACCTATTTTTTTTTTTCCCAATTTTTTTTTTCTGTTGTTTGAAGACATTTCAATTAAAATTAATTGGATCAATTAATTTCGTGATTGAATCCAGAAAAAAATTTTTTTTGTGCTGTACGTTCCTTCGGTTTTGCCTCAAAATAAGGCCAGTTCGAGCGATCACTCTTTTTCATTGCAGCAAATGTTTTTCCCGCGGAGCATCCTTTTTGAGGGCTGAGAACAAAGAAAAAGCTCGCTTGGGGGCAGATCTGCGAGAATACGGTGGGTGGGAAAGCAATTCGAATTCAATTCATGAATTTTTGACATTCGTTCTCAATGACTTTGTGGCACGGTGCGTTGTCTTTGAAACAACACTTTTTTCTTCTTCCATTTGGGGGCCGCTTTTGCCGCGATTTCACCTTTCAAACGTCCAATAACGCCATATTAATAGTCACTGTTAATGGTTTTTCTCCTTCTCAGATAATCGATAAAAATTATTTCATGCGCATTTCCCAAAAAAACGAGAGGCCATATTACATCGCCAGCGGACTTTTGAGTCTCTTCCACGCTTCGAGACGCGTTCACCCGTCGCTGTCCACTCAGCGACTGGTCGATTGTGTGTAGTATGAGCCATGTTTCATCCATTTGTCACTTCAAAACTCGGTGTACGTGTTAACAGCTGCAAAACACCGCCTAGAATCATCAACCACGTTTGTTGTTTTTGGGTCAAATGTGGCTCGCCGGTCGCACCCATTTTGGCACAGAGCTTCCTTGATATCCAAAAATATGAAATGAATGATATGACCAAACACGTCTCTTGATATCTTTAAGGCTCTGCTACTCTCGAATCAACTTCATTTTTAGGTCATTCAAAATTCATTTTGTGGATTTTTTTTGATGTTTTCGTCGTAACCACCTCTTTCTTGACGTCCACTGCGTTCACCGTCCTCCAGTGGTCATTTCACCCACGCTGGGGGGGGTGAAATTTTTGATACCAATCATATTTGTTGATTTCCCTCGGCAGAGTCCGGAAATCATTAATTCAAGCCAAGTTTTTGCTTCCACCGTATTTTTTGCCCTTCAGAAAACAGTATTATTATCGACAACACGAATTCCTTTTTTTCCATTTTTTTCACATAACAAAGATGCCTTCACAAAGACGCTCTTATTCTTCACAACTAATTGACTTACAGACAAATTTTTGACACGAATCATTTTGAAGGTTGTACTATATAAAAATAATATGCATTTAATTACTAGCGACGCCATCTATGTGTCAGACCGGGGACTTTATCAGCCAACCTATTAGGTTAGGTTAGGTGACAGCCCGATGTATCAGGCTCACTTAGATATTCAGTCCATTGTGATACCACCAATTGGTGAACTTTCTCTCTTTGATTCACTGAGTGCTGCCCGATTCCATGTTAAGCTCAATGACAAGGGACTCCTTTTTATAGCCGGAGTCCGCAATGGCGTTCCACATCTGACAGTGAAACCACTTAAGAGATTTTAGAAACCATCAGAAATCGTCACCAGCATGTATACTGAGGTGGGATAATCACCGCTGAAAAACTGTTTTTGGTGTTCGGTCGAAGCAGGAATCGAACCCACGACTTTGTGTATGCAAGGCGGGCATGCTAACCATTGCACCACGGTGGCTCCCTACATATATACGCACACATAAACGTATTTTAAATTTTATAAATGAAGATATTCTCCTGTAATGCATTACAAATAAATCGTTATAAAAGCAAATTCTTTATATGACCAGAAAACTTGAGGAAATCATTAATTATTCCTATCCCTGTCCAACAAAAAAGAGATTTTCATATCCTTATCTGTCTCATTAAGCTAAAACGAAGAAATTACATAAAGATTTTTTACAATTTTATAATGAAGATTACTATAGTAAAAATATTTGTATATTATATTGTATTTAAATAGTAAGAAGAATAATTTCGTTTTTACTATAACCCAGAAAAATTAATGAACTATTGAGATATCCCATCACGTATTTTAATAAAGACCAATCCAACAAATACGAAATGCACACATCGTACTTTTCTGTATTGTGTAAAAGACAAGGCTTATAGCGACCATAAGAGCTAAACATTTTTCTAAAATCAATTCATTTGTTCAATAAGAATAGGAGCAAGTAAATTTAGTATTAACTGCATCATAGAAAATATCTTATAAAAAGAGCGTAATAGTTTTTTATGATTCCAATGCACACTAATTTTACCACATATTGATCCAAAGCAAGTGCTTATAATAGAATTACCATAGCGTGGTTGAAGAAATGTAATATCAATTCTCGCTATTTGGTTCAGTAATGCTTCGAGTTGGAATATCTTAAACGCTTCAATAGCAAATTAACTTAAATGAAATCTCAATTACATCCTATATAAACCACAAAATACCTCTTATAATAGTTCATAACAAATGCACACATCAAAATATTTTGCATTTTATAATAGAAGAAGATTATAGTGAACACAAGAGTTAAACATCCTTCTAAAATGTAAAGAAAATAGCAAGAGAATTTACTCTCTCATAATATATGTCTTTGCGGAACACATAAAAGTTTTTATACCTTAGTGCACACATAAACTTTTCTTTCATTTTGTCAAAGGATGTACTTATATAGAATACATGGTGTTTGAAGTTATTTGAAATCAATTCCCTCAATGGTTCAGGAAGGCCCTTCGAATTTGTTGACATCTTAATCCTTCAATAGAAACTTCAGTTTACCGAAAACATCATTAGATGTAATTATAAAAACCATTGAAATATTTGTTTTTTATCTATTAAATTTAGTTCTAGTTCTATAAAAACCAATAAACCAGTTCAAGCAATTTTAATTCATCTTATCACCCAACATTTAATCAAGTTTCAAATCTATTTGCCATTCTTGTCCTCTAGAATTTCCCCTTCATTCCCCAATTCAATTTTAAAATTTTATTCAACCCAATCAACATTTGTTTTCAAAAACATTTGTCTTCACCAAGGCTTGCTCTCCTTTGTACCTTCTCTTGCTAAAAAGCGCCTCTTCAGTATCCAACTTCAGTCGGTTAGTAAAATTAACATCTAACTCAATATGCGTATACATTAATTTTTCTTAAGTTTCTTCTATTTCTACCATAAAAAAGACTAAACCAGTCAGCACTAACCAAAGTCCAATAACATTGCAG
Source organism: Haematobia irritans (assembly GCA_003123925.1). Taxonomy (NCBI): domain Eukaryota; kingdom Metazoa; phylum Arthropoda; class Insecta; order Diptera; family Muscidae; genus Haematobia; species Haematobia irritans. The sequence continues at coordinate 29,827 of PGFW01019251.1, read as the reverse complement.
ACAGTGTGCCATCGCTTTATTTTTTGTTTGAAGAGTAAGCAAATGGAACCTACAACTCATTTCAATTTGTTAACATAGCAAACTTTTGTCATTGCCAAATGGTCGACACTTAATCATAGGCGGTGCACGAAAACCATGAAACCAACACTAAATTCAAGAGAAAAAAAACTTCAGACTCATCACTATATTTAGGGTATCGTCAGATCCTCGAGCGCAGTAGAAGAGCAAAGGGACATTGTCTGTGAGCAGTTGAAGACTATGTAGAAAAACTCTCTATACTGCTGGTATCGTTCTTATTTTTATGGTAGGATATTTATGTGAAACATTGGCATGTAAACTAATTTATTATGGGGACTTGGATGATGGCATGAACGAAGGCGAAATTAAACAAAACTAACTTCTACCCAAAGTTACAGTGAACATGACCACATCAACGATTCGAAGGCGATTGAGAAAAACTATCTATGCTTAGACTACTTTACATAGATATTGCGTAGTAGAGGAAGATTTTTTTTTACTTTTTCGGTCGACATCATACCATGTTGCCGCCATCAGCATAGGACTGTCATTGGCAAAAAAAAACCAAAACAGACGCCACAAAGTTTGCTAAGGCATCTGTTCGTTTTCCTGATAAAGTATTTTAAGTTTGTATTTAATTGAATTAGACAATTGTACGGGAAATTGTAAAATGTTCTTGTTTTCTATTTGTTTATGATATTACCAGTCTCCTTATTTTAATGGGGAAGGAAAGTAGGGACATCTAGAAAAACTATGGGCTTTTAATGGGTGTCATTATTTGGATTATAGACTCACATCCATCACTTTGTTCTACATGAAGATTTTACAATATAATCTAAGAGTAAAGCATTAAAGGACCAATAGATGATAAAGTGGATGGGAGAAAAGCCAGGGCTAGACTCCCTAGTCTATGTTGACTAAACCAAAAAATAATGTCTGTGCTAGGATCGGAAGGAACCACATAGTGACGTAGAGTAGTTCATCGTTTTTACAAATTTTCAAAATCAATTCCCTTATTGATTCAGCAACACCGAAAGAATTTTCTTCGTAAAAAGAACGAAAAATTTCGTTAAAAGTACGAAATTTGTCATTGTTTTACAACCAAAGAAACTTTTCATTAAAAGTACGAAATATTTCGTACTTTTAACGAAGAAAAGTTCTTCTAAAATTTTCGTAGTTTGTAAGAAAAAAATTCGTACTTTTTATGAAGAATTTTCGTACTTTTTATGAAAAATCTTCGTACTTTTTATGAAACAATTTCGTTCTTTTTATGAAAATGTTTCGTACTTTCTATGAAAAACTTTCGTACTTTTTTTCTGAAAATGTTCGAACTTTTAGAAAAAAATGTTATAGTCGAAAGTGCATTTGGTTGTAGTTACAAGTGTGAAAAATTACATCACTACTTTACATCTTAAGTTTTTGAATAAATTTTAGTTTTATTGCTTCAATTTTATTCATAGCGCTCTATCACCCAAATGAGAAGTAGCATAGACATGCATAAAAAAATAGTATAAAGGAATACGCTCAAGCACATTATAAAAGACAATTTTATGTCGCGAACGGAAATTTTACAACTTCAATGAAACTTCTTCGTTATTTCAAAGAAAATGTTTCGTACTTTTTATGAAGAAATTTTAACGCAGAATGTTTCGTAGAATATTCGTAAAAACTTCTTCACAAAATTCATGAAATTTGAAGAAAGTTTCGTTAAAAGTACGAACTTTTTAGGAAGAAAAGTTAATGTAGAATATTTCGTAGAAGTTTCGTATATTCGTAAAATGTTCTTCGTAAAATTTACGAAAAACGAATGAAAATTTCGTTATTTTAATGAAGAATTCACGAAGAATAGTTAATGAAGAATTCTTCGTAAAATTAACGAAGAGAATTCTTTCGGTGAAGGCTCAAAGTTCGAAAATCCATTATACCCATTTTGTGTAATATTTGAATTGTAATCTCTAATAAAACCACCGTCAGTAGGTTTTTATACTCTATAGCACTATGTGATCAGGATATAATAGTCTGCAGTACATCAAGGTACAACAGTCTAAATAACCGTCACTTATACGCACACATCAGACATTTTGTACTTACTTTTTGAGAAAATACTTATATTACGTATATCGTTTTTAAAGTTTTTCAAAATCAATTCACTTATTGAATCAGGTCACCACGGTCGAAATTGCTTAATAGCCTATTTGTGTAATTTTAGAGTCTAACTGTTGACTGTTAAGCCGTCCTACTCCTATATGTTTCCAACTTATTTGTGCGTAATAATCAGTTGATCTTCAAATACCAGAAGGCGAGTAGTTTTGCGATTAGAGTATTACACAGAATCTCCACATGGCTATTTTGATCTTCCCAACATTTTCTATAGAAACAAAATTTTGACAAAATTTTCTATAGAACTAAAATTTTGACAAAATTTTTTATTAGAATAAAATTTTGACGAATTTTCTATATAAAACTAAAATTTTGACAAAATTTTCTTAAAATAAATTTTTGACAAAATTGTCATGATAGAAATAAAATTTTATGACAAAATTTTCTGTAGAAAAAAAAATTGACAACATTTCCATAGAAATAAATTTTTTTACAAAAATTTTCCATAGAAATAAAATTAGACAAAATTTTCTTTAGAACAAAATTTTTGATAAATTTTTGTTAGAAAAAAAATTTTTGACAAATTTTCCATAGAAATAATTTTACAAAATTTTCATAGAAATAAATTAGACACAAAATTTTCTATAGAACTAAAATTTTGACAAAACTTTTTGTAGAAAAAAAAATTGTTTCAAAATCAATTCACTCATTGAAACAGGTCATCAAGGTGGAAATTGTTTAATAGCCTATTTGTGTAATATTAGAGTCTAACTGTTGACTATTAAGCCGTCCTACTCTTATGTTTCAACTTATTTGTGGTAATAATCAGTTGATCTTCAAATACCACAGGGCGAGGAGTTTTGGTCTAGAGTATTACACAAAATTTTCTATATAGAAATAAAATTTTGACAAAATTTTCTATTAGATCTCTCTCTT